>CM065394.1:22992500-23215000 GCA_033060915.1 Euryodendron excelsum | reverse complement strand
TTTGCCTTCTCTAACCTCTTCTTTATCCTGTTCAACACTATTTTATTAGAAATCTCTGCCTGTCCAATGCATTACGGGTAGGTCGGGATTGAGTAGTAGTTTTTGATATCTAGCTCAGAACAAAATTCCCTGAACATATTTCCATTGAACTGAGTATCATTATCCAAGATCAGTGCCTTGGGTATACCAAACCTTGTAATGATGCTTCTCTAGGTGAACCTTTTTGCATCTACTTCATGAATTGTTGCCAATGGCTCTACCTCTATCCACTTGGTGAAGTAGCCTATTGCAATAATATGGAACCTCTTATTCCCTGGAGCTCGGGGGAGCAGGCCGACTATGTTCAGTCCCTATTGTGTAAGCAGCCAAGGGCTTGTGATCGTACTAAGGTCCTCGGTAGGTTGATGGATAAATGGTGAGAACTTTTAGCACTTCCCGCACTTCAGCACATATTGGGCCACGTCCTTCTGTATATAAGGCCACCAGTACCATTGTGAAATAGCTTAGTGGGCAATTGATCTTCTGCCGATGTGACTCCCACAAATCCCCTCATGGATTTCATAAACTATTCGTAGCACCTTCTCTGGATGGACGCACTGGAGGTAAGGACCGATAAAAGATTTTCTATAAAGTTCTCGGTTAGGTGATAACTAGTACTTCAGTGCCTTACCCCTTATCTTCCTGTCCTTATTCTTATCTTCTTACAGCTCGTCCTTATCAAGGTAAGCAATGATGGGGTCCATCCAGGACGGGCCTACGCTTTTCACATCTAACATGAGTTCTTCTTCAAGATATATGCTTGGGGCAGCCAAGCTTTCAACATGGATTGTTCTCTTTGATCCTAATTTTAAAGTTGCCACGAGTGTTGCCAATGCATCGACATGGGCGTTACTGTCATGCCCAATATGATATAACTTAACACAGTTTAACGTTTTGAGCAGTTCCTGAGGTTTTGCCAAGTACTGGGCCATTCTATCTTTCTTAGCACCGTACTCCCCATTATCTGGTTTACCACCAGATGTGAGTCTGAGTAGATTGTTAGCTTGATAATTCTCAGTTCTATAACTCAGCAGAGCCCAGCGAGCAGAGCCTCATACTCTAGCTCGTTGTTGGAGGTGGTGAATTCTAGCTTGATGGCTTGCTCTAAGGATATCCCATTAGGGGTGATGAGCACTATACCAGATCCAACCCCCCCTGTTGTTGGACGCTCCATCAACGAAGAGTTTCCAATCGTCATTAGCCTCCCTCGGCTCCATCTATAGATTATTAGGTGGGAGTTCAGCGACTTCTACCCCTCTGGTTTTCCCCGACAACTCAACAGAAAATTCTGTAATTAAATCAACATGTACTTGAGCCTTGACTGCTGATCTAGGCTGGTATTTGATGTCGAATTCGTTGAGCTCCATTGCCCATTTGGAAACTCTCCCTAAGAAATTAGCCCTTCAAAAAAAGTGGCTTCAGCTAATGATCTGTTAGAACGTTGATTGTGTGTGCCCTGAAGTAATGTACTAGTTTTCATGATGCCATCACTAGAGCTAAACCAACTTCTCTAAGAGGGTAAATATCTTGTATCTTCCCCTAGGAGGGTTTTGCTCACAAAATAAACGGGCCTCTGCTGCCTCTCATATTGTTATTGTAGTATGACATTAACTGCATGCCTAGAAATGGTTAGGTACAAATGAAGTTCCTTGTCTTTCACTAGTGTTGATAGGAGTGGAGGCTAGGCTAGATAGGCTTTGAGGTCAACCAGTGCTTTATCACAATCTTGGCCCCAGCTGAAACACTCCAGTTTCTTCAGTAGCTAGAAGAGCGGTTGACACTTGTCTGAAAAATCAACTTATAAAGCAATTGAGTGCAGTTGCCATTCCTATCAGCTTCTGAACTTTCTTAACATTCTTCGGGGCTTGGATGTTTTGGATGGTGGTGATCTGATCGGGATTTACCTTGATCCCGCGGTGCGTAACCAAAAATCATAAAAACTTGCTAGAACTTACCCCGAACACATACTTCAAGGCATTGAGCCTCATCTTATACTTCACCAAGATGTCGAACACTCCCTTCAAATTTTTGAAGTGGAACTTGTCAAGCTTACTCTTGACAACCATATCATCTATGTAAACTTCCACAATATTGCCGATGTGGTCTTTGAATATCTTTGTGATTAATCTCTAGTAGGTTGCACTAGCGTTCTTGAGTCCAAAGGGCATCACAGTATAATAAAAAATGCCCTTCGGAGTGATAAAAGTTGTCTTCTCCTAATCGTCTTCATGTAGGGGGATTTGACGATACCCTCGATATGCATCTAGGAAACTCATCCTCTCGGTCCCTGTAGTTGCATCCATTAGTTGATCAATCTTCGATAGCGGGAAAGGGTCCTTTAGACATGCTTGGTTGAGATCGGTAATGTCTACACAAACCCTCCATTTTTCATTTTGCTCCTTAAAAACCATCATATTGGACAACCATCGTGGCTAATGGACTTCTTTAATTGCTCCACTTCAAGGAGCCTTTCCACCTCCTCAATAACTGCATCGACGTGCTGCGTTATAGCTCATCTTTCTTTCTGGACCACAAGTCGACACTGCGGGTCGATGTTCAATCTATGGTAGGCAATCTCGGGATTGATCCCTGGCATCTTGTATGAGCTCCATGCAAAAACTTCCAAGTTCTCTATCAGCAACTTGATCAGAGCCCTTTTTTCTGCGATTAACAATGATATACCAATCATGGAGTACTTTTCCTTCTCTAATCTATTAGTCTTGATCCTCTTCAGATCCTCTATGACTTTCTTATTCAAGATCTCCCCAACATCGTCCAGTGTGGGGGTGTTTTCATATAGCTCTATCATCTAGACCTGACTTGCTTTCACCCCTGTGGCTGTCAAGAAACATTGCTTGGCAGCAACTTAGTCCCCTTTGATTTCCTATACCCCATCACTACTAGGGAAACATATCAGCTAGTGAAGGGTAAATGGTATGGTCTTCATTAGGTGCAACTATGTCCAATCCATGATCGTATTGTAAGGGGGGCACATTAACCACTAAGAATTCAATCTGTAGAGTAATGTTACCAGCCATTACTAGTACGATCACCTTTCGTAGTGGCCAAACCGAGTTCGAACTGAATCCAATGAGCGGTTTGAGGGATGGCTATATATCGGCATCTTTCAGCCCCAGCTTCTTAAACAGATTTTAGTACATCACCTCAAACGAACTCCCCTGATTGATAAGAATCCTCTTCACATCACAATCCCTCACTCATAGTGTCACAACTAGGGCATCGTTATGGGGCACTTGAACTCCTACCAAGTCATCATTGGTGAAAGTTATGACCGCACTCTCACTGTTGACTTTATTCCTCTTTGTCATGGGCTAGACTTACATCACCTCTCTCAGGTGTGCAACCTTTTGTATCTCTGCTTGATATTTGTTCTGGTTGACTTCCATCAAATCGATTGAGCCATGCAATACTGCTATTACTCTCGGCTACTCTGCCCGAGCTTTTCTTTGTAGTGCCTTCCTCGATTTGGCCTGCTCTTCCTACTTCATTTTTTCATGGTCTATGAATTGGCTAAGGTGCCCCACCTTCACTAAATCCTCCAGGTGATTCTTAAAGTGCCTACAGTTTTTTTTATCATGGGGCCCCTTTCCTTATGATACGAGCAGAACTTCTTGAGGGTCCCTGGTGCTAGGATCCCCTCCTAACTTTAGGGGTCATTTGAAATAAGGCTTATCTATAATCTAGGGCAATATTTTATAGATTGGGTCCTTGAACATAGTGTTTATGCCTTCCGAGGTTCTCTTACCCCTGCCATTAGGTTCCTCCCGCCGAGGTTTTTTAACGTCGTAGGACTCTTTTTATCTTGATTTCTCGCCGACTTTCTCCTGATTCAGCGGTATAAAGTCTTCTTGAACCCTTGAATATTACTTAGTTCGCTCCATGAGCTCTGGCATTTCGACCGCTGGTCGTTTGGTCAATGATTGCCTTAAACGATGCTCCCTGGGCAAGCCGATTTTGAACTGTACAACGGCGAGCTATAGTCTTTAATCTCGTTGTAGGCCTCTCAGTAACGCTTAACATATTGTCGTAATCCCTCGTCCTCTTTCTTTTATAGAGCCAATAGGTAGTCCACCTCTCTTGGCTGCTTACTGTTAGCAATAAACCGTGTTGTAAATAGCTTGACCAGTTACTTCTAGCTCCCAACCAATCTTGAGGGTGGCTTGTCAAACCAGCAAAGGGCAAATTCGCCTAAGCTGGATGGAAAAAGTTAGCACATCAAAGACTCATCTCCACTTCATAGAGCCATCATCTGTTTATAGTGTCGTATATGACTGATGGGATCAAACTTCCCATCGTAAGAAGTAAATCTTGGGGGTATAAACTTCATAGGAGGTCAGCGACTTTCTAGTGCTTTTATGAATGGAGAGAATGTGATTTGCTCTAAGGCCTTTCTCACCACAGCCTGGGCAATTCCTCCTTTGGGTTGTGCAACTCTTCTCTCCAACTAGTCATTAAGCCATTGATTTAGGTCTTCTCGACCTGCGTTCGAGTCAGCCCAATCTCTCCCCATCGACGACTGACCTCTTTGTGACAGTTGACCCTCTCTGCGTGTCTTCCTATGATGGCTAGTACTGGAAGAATGGCTATGGGGCTACCTGATAGAAGGGACGCCAGTGCTCTGTGAACTTGACCTTCTTCTTTGACGTCCGAGCTGACCTTCGAATATCCCTTGATTCCTGCTTCTACCCTCATGCCGATTTCTCTACCTAGCCGCTCTTCCAGGTTAGCTATCTTCTAATCACGCTCCCTTAATTCCTCCTCCGGGACTCGAAGGCTCGAGTGCCTTCGAGGGGGATTAGTAGAACGTGAAGGGTTTCTCCGACTGTTACCTCGGCGGAGAGAATTCCCGCCTATAGTTTGGGGTCTCCTAAACTGATCGTCTTCATCGGTGTATGGGAGATTAGAAGATGAGTAATGAATCTATGACTATAGGTGCCGATCCCACCAACCTCGATAATACGCTAACTCATCCTGGTATTTCGACCAGATTTCCCCCTTTAAAGAGGGATGGCTTTGAACATCCCAATTGTCAGGAATCTCACGACTAGTAGGTACTACTCCTCCTCTGAGGTTGCTTGCACTCATCTTCTCAGCTTGGCCTTCCTACGACGGCGACAATTCTAAGTGGGATTTTTAGGAAGACCTGATTCACTCCGTGAACCAAGTTGCCGAGCCCCAAGTAAACTATAAGAGAAGCAAACAATGAGACTGCGTCAACCCTCTTTGGGCTAATGGCACTCTGATGATTAAGTCAGACCAACTTAGCTTCAATGAACTCAACGAAAAGTGCTCTTAATACTAACTCAAGTGAACATACCTTACTTTTAGTGGCATGGTGTATTTATAGGTTTCGAAGGCCCCACTCCTTCTAGGAGTGGTCCCCTCTCTCCTTCTAGGAGTTAATCAATTTTAGATTATTTCAAGATGGATTTAGTCTTATCCATTGGGTTTGACTATTGGACACTATTGGGCTCAATTTACCTTGTTGAGCCTATCCTTTTTAGATTGGGCCTGACATACTTATCCTCTGGGCTGTCTAATTCATTTGGCCCACAGTGACTTTTGGTGTGAGAATATTAGTATTCATAGATAAATTTTTTTTATTAATTTATTGTAGGAATTATAAGTATAGCTATTTGTAATATTTTATTTACAACCTCAAACATGCAATAATTTATGCAACATTTTTATTTAGAATGAAAAAATATTCCCATTTTTAAATTTTAAATCCATCTTTTATGTTTTTATTTTATACAAGTTTTGCTTTTGTAATGATACTCATATCTTGAATAATTTTTCTAAGACAGTGCTTTGACTAGTTACATGGTGTTTGGCCAAAATTTCGAATTCACAATGGCCCATGACACCAGCCGGTAGCAATGGTTTAATTGCTTTTTGGAATTATTTCAATAACTAAAAACAATCATAACCCCATTCAATTAATATCCTTTTTTTCTCTAATAACCTAGTGGAGATTGAGGCAGAAGTGATATTGTAGACCTGACTGAAAAATAATGATTAAGGAGTTGCAATAAAAGAAATAGATGAAGGGAGGTTTTTATGATTTTAAGATAAACTTTTACTTTGTAATCTAGTAGAAACCTAGAAGTCATATTACTAATCCAATTTGAGTAGCTCCAAAGGATAGACCTAAAAGAAAGAAAGAAAGAAAGAAAGAAAGAAAGAAACTAAAAAGTATAATTGAGAAAATAATTAGTTTTTTAATTAATATGTTTTACAAACAATTATTAGCTGCCTTGATGTTACTTTAAGTTCTTGACAAACCATGTCAATATAAGATTTTAGGAGGGATGCTAAATCCATAACTACTTTTGTTCTCCCAATGTGAGCTTCATCTTAGGAGAAAAAGCTCATTAAATACAACATCTAGGAGTCACATGTATTCCATTAATTAGAGAGTCAATACATTATTAAAGTATAATTAAAAGATGAGATGAGGCTAAGTGCTATATCCCATAGATCTAAGGCAAATGTACCCAATATATGAAAATTGGGTTTGACACTTGTCTGATATGTCTGATTCTTATAGATTGAACACTTGTGTTCAGAATAAATGGGATAACTTCTCAAGCTATGGGATCTTAATGCTATTGAATATTTATTCTTATATTAAAAAGGATTAAATTTTTATGAAATGCTATAGTTTTATACACAGTTAATTTTGCCTCATCCTGATAATTGATTCTCAATTTTAGTGACATGTTCACTTTACATGAAAATTTTTTGCTCTTAGAGCACCACGGTGGCAATGCTCTACCTTTTTATCCTCTACTAGATGGAGACCTACTCTCTTGTGAGCGGAGAAGCATTGCTATGTGGTGCTCTAAGTGCACAAAATAATTTCACCTTTCATGAGATTTTCATTTCACAGTATAAATTATTTGGTGCTCTTAATTGCCTATTTGGAACTTGGGAAAAGAAAGAGAAAGAAAGAAAAAATATTATTTGTTATCCTTTTCCTAATTGATTTTGTAAAGAAAATAAAAGAAAAGTAGAGAAAAAGAAGAGAGATAAAGAGAAAGATTGATTTAAAATATTTTCTTCTTTTTTTTCTTTTTTTTTTCATTTTCCTTCCATTTCCTTTCCTCTTTCAAGTTCCAAACAGGCTATAAAGCACCACATCACCCTTTCTTTCTTATTCACAAACCAATGAATTTTTTTTTTTAGCTAAGTGGGTCTTTAGATGAGTTTGGTATATGTATTTGGAATTCAGTAAGTAAAAAAATTACGACTTTGTGCGAGAAATAAAAATGACAGAGCGCTCCAAAACAATTCAATATTTTTTCATTGCTAGTGATCTTAACTGTTTTTCTTTTTAAATTAACGTGAATTGATTTTTTTTTCGGCTATGCTACAAAATAGTGGCATGTTTCACAAAATCAAAGATTCAGTGTCACGCGTCACTCTGTAACGACACGTGTCTCCACCAGAGGAGATTTCTCTTCATTACATATGGCAAAAGTTGTACAACTTTCTTTTAGTCTTAAAAATAACCTTGCTTTTTGCCTTAAAACACCTCTGTGTCAGATATAGATTATAGAGTTAAGTAACCCAAGGGCATCGAGTGTTAAAAAAAAAAGAGTCGGAGACTGGTGGGGGAAGCAAGTCGTAACCGTGCATGATTCCTTCTCTCTCCACTGTTAACCACGTGGCTTTTGACACACTGTCACATCTATAGATACATATCACAGTACACCAACACTCTCACTGTATTTTCTCTCTCTAAAATCAATAAATTATTAATTTCTTTCTCTCTCCTCGTTTCTCCGGCGAGCGAGAGCTCTCGCCGGACTTCTGCTTCTTTGTACCTTAAGTTCTCTAGCGTCTTTGCTCAATTCACTCTCAATAACCAAGTAATCCTCTCTCTCTCTCTCTCTCTCTCTCTCTCTCTCTCTCTCTTTTATTTATTTATTTATTTATAAGAATACGGACCCCAGACTGATTGTGATCTGTGAGAATTGCTAAGGGCAGCCGAGCAGCCGCAGCTGCCCAACACAGCCCGTGGTCTGTTCATGACATATGCTTAAAAAATTGCGATTTCATAAGCACATACGTTCATAAACTCATCTGGGCTTTCTGCTCTCACTCTCTCTCTCTCTCTCTCTCTCTCATCTTTTTAGCTAGATTTTCATCTGGATG
Source organism: Euryodendron excelsum (assembly GCA_033060915.1). Lineage (NCBI taxonomy): Eukaryota > Viridiplantae > Streptophyta > Magnoliopsida > Ericales > Pentaphylacaceae > Euryodendron > Euryodendron excelsum. The sequence goes on along the minus strand of CM065394.1, from coordinate 23,206,780 downwards.
TAGTGACTATTGGCTTAAAATTCAACCCTTCTACGTTGCATGTGTAGTATAATCAATAAATGTGATCTATTTTGATTTACTATGAAATAAAGAATACAGAAGTGTGATATTTAGATATATATTTATATATGTATGAATGTAAAACTCTGATCTTTACTCTCTCTGCTTGTAGTTCAATGGGTGAAGCAAACGAAGATGGGGGTGCTCGAAACTCTGAATTTTCGGAAGAAGAACTGGACCTCAGCCTTGGACTCTCTCTGGGTGGTCGTTACAGCCAAAGTCCCGAACAAAAGCCAATAATTCGAACCTCTTCGTTGAATGGGGGCTTGGCGGCTCTGAATGAGAATGACGGCGGCGCCGGAGCGTTTCTTTCGCTGGCGAGATCGTCGTCGTTGCCGACAGAGGCGGAGCAGGAGCTGAAGAAGTTGAAGGAGATGCAGGCCACTAAGAGAATGGAGGCCAAGAAAAGACTATTGGAGAAGCACAACAGGAGAGGTGGTGGTGGTTATAATGAGGAAAAGAAGTACCCGGCGGTGATGGAGGGTAAATTGGCCAATTGGACAATCGAATCCGCCGCCGATAACCCTGCCTTCCGCCGTGCCATTGAAAAAATGAGATCCCATGTCAGTCCATCCACCAGCAAAACAATTCGAGGTAAAAAAAAAATTTTGAACTTTTTTTGTAGTAATTCTGAGTGTTTGCTCATATCTTTTTATTGTTCTTGTTCTGTATAATTAAGTCTAATTTTATGTTTATAAGCTCTTTGATGTACATATCCATATATATACATATACTTAATTGCTAGAACAATTTAGAATTTAGCATTGTTGGGTTGAATATCTTTCTTGGTTCAGGTTGCTCTCTCTGATTTAACGATCCCCGTTTCTCATTTATTCACTTGAATTTTTTTTTCAAGATTGTTTAGTCTTTAATTGTTTATCTATTCATTGAATTTGATTGTCTCAAATTCTAAGAACTTTGAATTATGGGGTTAATTGACGGCAAACACGTTGATGTAATGTAATAAAAAGAAAATTAATTAGAAGAGAAATATTGTATATTGAACGGAAAGAACTAATGTGGTATCCTCATGCAGAGAAAATTCAAGAACTTTCACTTTGTCGGCTGCCAAGAGTTCAAAATGTCAATGAAAATTTTATAAATTTTATTCCTAATAAATCGACAATATTTACTTGAGGCTGATACAAAGACTGAATCAAACAGCATGTCGACGTAAATAAGTCATTATCCTCATAATTCGGCCTGAAAAAACCCGGCACTTGGGCAATCTGCTTATATACATGATCACTCAGTCTATACTTGCGTCACTCATTATATATATAAGATAGAATTTCTGACATATAGACATTAACTGGAAGTACTAGTCCTTTTGATGCGAGTATATGTATTGCAACTTAGTTATCTGTAACTCTCCTCAAGCATATTAGGTTTGAGATTGTCCATCCAGCACTTTTAGTTCCACTAAGTTCGGTTGATACTAGATTTGAAATCCAATCAGAAAGCAACAAATAGAATTAGCCAGAATTAGAAACTAAACTCAACATAATACCGACGAAATAACCTTTTTCGTAGTCCAACCACGAAAAACTGCAATATAAAGATTTAGCGCAAATTTTTCGTCGAACATTTTTGACGTAGTTATTCACATGACCTACGACAAACTAGAACTTTATTCTTGTAGACCAGACCGAAATATGACAATACTAAAGATTAGGCAAAATTGATCACTACACCTGTTACACATGTTATTCACATAAACCTAGGGTTAAAACATAGCTGGTTCTATGGGCTTTACGTACCATGATATGTGCTTCTTGAATGAATATTAATTTGAAAACTTGAACAACAAAGCACATGCTCCTTAGTTTTGTACCAGTTTGGATTTTGCAAAATTTATGATATTTGTCTTTGCCTCCCTGCTTCGTAATTCCCCTGTTTTACTTGGTATATATTTAGTAATTTGTTTTCTCTTAATATTGTTTAACCAAGTCACCGAGCTGAGAAATTGTGGGGAAAAAAAAAACAATGTTTATTCCTCAATTGTATGTGATTTCTATACATGTCAAATTTCAATGAATATGCTTCTTCATTTAGGGATGTAATGAAACTCCTACAAAGTTATACCAAATTCAAAATCTGGTCACAATAATTGTTACTGATTAAGTACAAAGATCTTATCACAAATCAAAATGACCAAGAGCTAGTAAAGCTGAATATTGCAGACATGCTGTGATCTCTCGCTGTGTATTTCCGTGTGTGTGTTTTTGTCGAAAGGCGAAGGCTTTTTTTTTCTTTTCAAATTTTAAGTATTCCCACATTTGGCAGAATATTATACATACTTGGCTCTGTTGATCTTAGTCCAAATTTCATGTCCATTTTAGGTGTTAATTCTTTGTACCTTCTTTTACACTTATTTATACTGAAGTTCTTCAATGTCTTCTCAAATTTGGCATAGTTGTTTACACATTAATCTCTTTTTAGTTTATAATTTCTTCCTCATTAATACCCTTTTTCTACTTGGATCTTTTTTATACTGAAGTTTCTTATTTTTCCTAAATCTAGCAAACTCATATCTGCAAAAATAGTTTACAAACTTAACTCATTAATCTGAGTCTACTATTCATAGTGTAGTCTGAAAGCTCCCACTAAGTTTAATTCTGATACAAAAATGAAAGTATGAGTTGTATCAACAACGCAAGTCTAATCCTACGTTTATTGAAAATTGAATTTGAACAACCTGCAATTTTCATCTTCTTAATATGGATATTTAACTTCTGCAACATGTAGTTTTTATTTTTTTTATGATAACTAACATCAAAACAGCACATATATCTATAAGCGAAAACATACCGCAATGGAATGCAAGATAGGAACTTCATAATGAATACATGACATATATGTAGGAACTGAAGTGCTTTGGTATCTGTGAAAAAAAATCTGGAAATTAGAGTTTTAATTTCTCTGCTCCGGTGTGAGATATTAGTTTTAACTTCATATCTGTGGATCTCTTTCATCTCTTTCTTCTTTTAGTTCCCTTCAGTTTAAATAGAAGGTATAATGGTCTTCATGTCTCTTAGTGTTGAGAATTACATTCTTCATCTGCCTTCTTACATGTTAAAGCATTAAATTGAACCGAGTTTTTATTTGATAGAATCAATAAGATGTTCTGCACGGTTTCCTTGCTAAGAGATTTACTAAATGGCAAGATTGCTAGATGCCTATCTTAGTAGGCAAATTAACTGCAATAGTGTGTAGATAACATCATTCTTCATGGAGGATATTCAAGCGGGGCCAGGATCCGAGACTCTGTCCAAGGGGGATCCAAACCCCGAGCATGGCTCATATTAAGCCTATTTATGGGAAACACAATCATTGTATTGATTGCTACTAACAAATAATTTTCATTTAACTGCAAACCCCGTGCAGGCCAGGGAAATTCAACTGCAGCTAAAATTCATCCCAATTCTCAGAGTAGAGCCACCTCTAAAGCAACCGAAAATGGAAATTCCGTCAATCCTGCCAATTACTACTTGGAGCCTGTGGCCAACTTTGAGGCAGTGGCAAATGGAAAATCAACCTATCCAGCAAGTCACCGCTCACCACCATTGATCAAGTTGGAGAAAATGGCGAATGCGAAACCAGTCATTAATCCTGCCAATCCTCACCACTCGGATTCGTTGGTCTCCTTGAGGAAGAGAGCAAATGGAAAATCGGTGGCTGAGCAGGAGAGACCATCCAAGAAGGGTAAAGTTCCGGCCAAGGGGAATCACTACAATTCAACAATGGAAATGATGAGGCTAATGCCGAGTGTTACGGCTACTGGAGATGGCCCCAATGGGAGGAAGATAGAAGGGGTTCTGTACAAGTACGTGACAGAGAGAGTGAGGATAGTCTGTGTTTGCCACGGACGATTTCTCTCTCCGGCGGAGTTCGTCAAGCACGCCGGCGGCACCGACGTGGAGAACCCTATGAAGCATATCAGTGTCTTGCCTGCAACTCTTTAAGAAAGGTGAATAGATGGAAGGAAGGAAGGAAATGGGGAAACCCAAGTAGTGCTTTGTAAGGTTCTTACTTGTCTGTTTCTAGGTTGTAAAGAAACTGTTTGTCAAGTTTTAACCCTTCACATGCAATTTTGTGAAGGTTTCTTTTTCCTTTTCTTTTTCCTACCTTGCAGAGCAATCTATTAAGGTGGGAAATTAGAAACTTGAGTGGTTTATAAGGCTCTAAATTCTGCATTCCTAGGTTCTAAAGGAACTCTTGTCAATAGTTAATCCTTCACATGCAATTTGGTGAAGGTTTCTTTTTCCATTTGCTCTCTCTCTCTCTCTCTCGTTGTTTTATTGTAATTTATATGAATTTTTAAAAAGAATTTCAACCTCTAGCTATGTGGGGTGTACCACCTCAATTACATGATTGTGTTAGATCACCACTTATTCCAAAAGCCTAATCTATTACCTAAAAAGCGTAAGCTATTACGTAAAGGGACATTATGGAGTGACTTGAAACTAAGACTTCATTCAATCGTTGGCTCTAATATCTTGTTAGATTACTTACAATTACTACTTATCCCAAAAGCTTTGCTTCTCAAAACTTTGCATTTCTGCTTGTTCAAGGCCAGGGTTAGAGGAGAATCTGACTTGGTAGGATGCGGAAATAAGGTACCTTGGTTGACGAATTATCAGAAGCTTGGCTGCCTGTGACCTCAATCTTTGTTTGGAAGTTGGCTCAAAGCTACAGCACAAGATTATTGGCTCAAGCACAAATTGAGAGTGACAGTAATCACACTCATGGGCATTTTCCTTTTCCTTTTTTTTTTATTCAATCTGATCAGGTGGACACGCTAAAGACGTGTTTAACCAAATGAAATGTAGAATAATCCGGAAGGCACACTAAAGCAAAACAACATGATGGGTGTAAAATCCTAACTTGTTTAATGTCATGTCTAATTTAATAGCATGTTTATGAGTACATGATATTCTTAATCAAAGAGCTTAATTAGCATGTTTTAATGAGAGCATGCTATGGGGGATTATCATATTTTTTAGCATAATTAGTAAGCTTAACCCATGATTAATTAGCTTAATTAATCCTCATGTTTAGCTTAAGGCTAATGATGATTAATTAGTCTAACCATGTTTAATTATGTTAATTGTGTAGATTAGTAGTGGATTAGTAAAGCAAGGAGGTGTGGGAGTGTGACATCTAGGTGTGTGCTTAAGCCTAAGTGAGGTGTGTGCATCACTTGTGTGTTTCATCTCATTTGCTAGTATTGTGTGTGTGTGGCATGTGGCATTATAGATACAACTTGTATCTATTATTGACTTGAAAGTCAAGGAGAGAGGAGTTTGTATAGAGCATTGTATTTGATGAGAGAGAAAGGGAGAGAAAAAGAGAGAAAAAGGAGAGAAAAAAGAAAAGAGAGGAGGAGGAAGGAGAAAGTGCAAATGAAGGCTTGTCTTTCATTTTCTTGAGGTCAGAATCTTATGTTCATACTTGTGTGGTTGTGTTTTTATGGATTATGGCATGCATACCCTTTCATGCCATGGAAGTGAGAGTTGGATGACGAGAGGGAGATTGCATATCGTTTCCAAGTGGAAGCCTTGAATTCTTCATTTTGTGTATGTCTTAGAGCTCAAAGTCTTGTTGGAGACTTTAGAAATATCATTTCAATGTTTGGAGGACTTAGAAATGGGTTGGAGATTGCATGGGAGTCTTGAAACCAAGTTTTGGTGTCATTTAGGTCAAATTAGGTGAGCTCGAGGCGCTAGAGCAGACCTAGGGGCCCCTAATGGCACACCTCACTGGCTAGAGGGCACTACAGCACACCTAGGGGTGCCTGATGGCATGCTCCTCTGGAGCTCTAAGGGCGCACCAACGCGCTTCCTTGCTGCAGCTTCAGTGCACTTTCGTAAACTAGTCATATCTCACTTTAGAAAACTCGGAATAGTACACCGTTTGAAGCGTTAGAGAGTAGACTCATAAATCTTTCTATTGATATAAGGTTTTTACTTTAAATCCTTGTAAATTGAGAGATGTTTTAGTTTAAAGTTGACATTGGATTGCATTGAGGTAGGGTTTAACATCTCATTGAGTTCTAATGCATCATTGATATTCTAAATCACTTGTTTAAGGAGTATAAACTATAGTCATGCATTAGTTATGAATTATAGTATCTATTTCATCAACTTTGATGTGGCTATGGGTGATAGGTTCGGAAGCGAATCAAACTACTCTAGTTTAACCGAAAGAGTAACTCACCTTTGTGTGTAAGTGGTATCAGGTCGGGATTTAAGATAATCTTATTCATTTTGAATTGGATGCCTTATTATCTATGTTGGTATTGATTGTAGTATTGTTGTTAATGTTAATGTTGGTGTTGATTGTGGGGATATAAGATAGTTTTATTCATGTTGAAGTGGACATCTTGTTGTCTGTGTTGATGGTGGTGGCCTATATGGTGGCATTTTGAGGTTTATTTATATTAAAATTGTTGTCTATATTGATATTGGTATTGTTTCCTATATTGGTGTTGGTGTTGATATTGCATGGCTTATGTAATTGCATTGGAGTATTGATATTGGTGGATTATGAGGTAGCATTGCATTCAACATACATCGTGTGTATATCTTGCATTGCACAGTTGAGGTTAGATCACAGTGGTTAGCCTTGATAACTTGTTTTATCAATCTTAGCAAGATTATCAAAGAGTAGTGCCTCTGTGGTGACATTCAACATTACATCAGAAGAGGCATTACATTATATGAGTCCTTTTTCATTAATGATGGTGATATGTGTATGGTTATATCATTGATGATGGTGATTATATATCATTGTTGGTGGTTTATCTATTAGTGTGGTGGTTTATCTTTTAGTGGTTGATTTAATAAATTATGTGTTGGTGATTGACTCAGTTGTTATTTAACATTCATTCTTTATAAGTTTGATTATCTTAGTGAGCACATTGATATATAACTCACACTCACACAGATTATACTACAGGTATGATGGAGAGGAGGACCAGTCCACTGTTACTATTGTCACTGCTTTAATGTTAAGTTGGAGAGCATTGAGAAGCTCCATTGTCGAGTCGTTGGTCTTGTATATGTTGTGTAGTGGATGATAGTTTGTAGAGTTTATTTACAGTTGGTCTTATAATTATTATAAGTTTAATTTGATGTTCTTTTTATGATGTATGTGTGGAGGATTATGGAATAGTTTATTTATATAACGATATTAGTTATCCTTTTAAGATTTCTATCTTTGGGATTATTGTGAGATTTTGCTTATATGTTGGTAATCTGTGCGATCACGTTCTTCCTAAAATGATGTTAATGAGGCCTTATTAGGAGCGGGTGTGACAATGGGCTCCACCTTATAAGAAAGGATACATAATCACAATGGATTTTGCAATCAGCTTCTAGTGAAAAATGTTCCATATGACTCTATTCTTCATCACATTTTCTTAATGTGGGTTTCACTGCATTGTCTTAATTGAAGTAAGAAAAAATGGACGAGCAAGTTGGCCCAATGGAACAGGCATCGAACCTCTGTCATGGGTTTGAGTCATTTTTCTTATTCCAAAAAGGCTGCAATAGTTTGCCTAATAGGCCTATCAATGGACTGGGTTTTGGCCTGAACCTAATCCAGTAAACCTGATCCGATAATCCAAAAAATGGCCTGGCACCACTCCTAGTGGCACCAGTAGGATTTTTGGCTTGGCGCCACTGCAACAAGCGTTAGTTCAATCTTTTGTCTACAAATACAGAGCCTCTTTCAATGGGAAAAAGGTCCGCAAACTCAATCCAAAAACTCTATTCTTTGATACACAGAGCTTGTAGCCTTTCCAAACCCTAGTCTCCTTTAGGTTTTCCAAAACCTAGCCTCCATACACAAACCCTAGTTTCCATACACTCCCATACACTCACATACACCCCTATACACTCATATACTAGCCTTCAAAGCCTACATTGAAGACTTGAAGTGCTACAACTCCGAAACTCCTAAAGATCAAAGCAAGCTCTCGAAGACCGACGCAAAGCCAAGCAAAGATCGAAGTAATGAAAGTGAGCAAAACAAAGTAAATAAAAGAAGACACAATGTAGGATTCCTGTTTACGTTTACGCAATTCCCCCCTCTCTCTTCTCTCTTGGAACCCACTTGGGTTTTTTTTTATTTTAATCCCCCATCTTCTTCCCCCCATTTCTTGCATGCTTGAAACAAGGGACTCCCCAGTTTATGTGTAGGATTAAACTGTTTAAAGTCATCGTGTCGGAGGTTTTCTCTTAGTCTAACCGTAGACTACATGGGTTTGGCCCCCTTGATTATGTGGTGAAGCCCTTAACCTTATATGTTCACGACCTCAACTTGCATTGTGCATATCATGATCATGCATCTCTCCAAAAATTCTTTTTCAAACTTGTTTTTTCAAAACTTGCAATAAAATCTTCTTTTTCCAAACTTGTTTTTGAAACCAAAATCCTATGGTGATTCTAGCCATTCCATGGTTAAGGTTGCTTTAGGAAAGTGTTATATTGAAAGTGACTATTATGGTCCATATTTTCAAATCTTTATTGTTTTCAAAACCACAATCCTAGAAGGGTTCTAACCTTCTTATAGTTGAGTCGTTTTAGGAAAGTGAAATATTTTTAGAGGTTTGTAAAAGTCCATATCGAAATCCTTTTTTAATCTCTTTTTAAACTTACTTTCTAAAAATCTCTTGTTAAAAAACTCTCTCCAATCTCCTTTCCAAAAATTGCTTTCTAAAACTTCCCTTCACAAAATTCACTTTCCTAAAAACTCTTTTCCAAAAACCTCTATTCAAAATTCACTTTCTAAAAATGCTCCTTAAGTTTCCTTTCTAAAAACTCTTTCTAAAAATCTCATTTCCAAAAAACTCTTTTTTCAAGTTTACTTTCTAAAAAACTCTTTTATAAGATTTTCTTCCAAAAATCTTCCTTTCCAAAATTTCACTTTCTAAAAAAAAAAAAAACTCTTTACCTTGGAGCCCAAGTCAAGCCCTAGAGCCAACGATTAGAAAACCCTAATCGTCTTTCTTAAAAGATGATTGTCAATCTTGCCTCAAAACCTATGTTTCCAAAATCTCCTTTTTCTTACATCAAAATTATAAATTTCCTAAACCTATTTTTACGCCAAAACTATAGATCCCCAAAATCTAGGATTTCCAAAACTTCATCTTTCCAATTCCGTGTCAAATCCAATCTTTTCCTTTATGAAACCAAATCTAATCTCTCCATTTAGAAAACTAGATTCAATCCTCCGTTTTTGGAAACAAAATCAAATCATCTTTTTTTAGAAACGAAATCCAATTTTTTGTTTTAGGAAATAGAAATCCAAATCCTTCTTAATCCAAATCTTTCCTAATTCCATACATTTCCAAATTTCAACTTTTCATATTTAAATTTTCAAATCTTTCTTAAATTCAAATCTTTCCGAAATTCTAAACTTCCCAAATTTTAAATCTTTCTAAATCCAAAAACTTTCTTAAGTCCAAACTTTCTAAATTCAAAACTTTCCAATTTCAAAACCTTTCCTAATTTTAAACTTTCCTAAAACGAAACTTTCCTAAATTAAAACTTTTCTAAAATGACACTTTCCTAATTTGAAACTTTCCTAAAACGAAAATTTTCTAATTCGAACATTTTCTAAATCTAATCTTTCCCTAATCTTCCATGTCCAACACTCAAGTCAAATTTTTCTTAACCTTAAGTCCCTCCTAAATCCTATCTTTCTTAAGTCTAGGTTTCCTTAATCTCAATCTTTTCAAAACAAGTCCAAATCCTTCTTCCAAGTTCTATCTTTCCAAATCAAAGTTCAATATTTTCAATTCCAAATTCCAATTTCCAATCTTCTATTCTAAGTTCAAATCAAACCCCTTTTTCAAATGAAAAATCTCTTTTTCAAATCAAACTTTCTATTTTCTATCAGACTCTTGTCCGAATTACGATTGACCTGATTTCTCGAAGGGGATACGTAGGCAACCCTCACGGATGCGATCATAACTTTCTTCAAATCTCCAATTCCATAACTATTTTCAAACTTCCAGTTCCAAAAATCTATTTTCAAATTTTTATTTCCAAATCCTTCTTTCAAAATCAAATCAAGTTCTTTCTAAATCCATTTTCAAAATCAAACCTTCTTTTCAAATCTATTTTCAAATCAAAGTCTTTTCTTGCACTTGCATATCCTACATCATGTCAATTTCTTTATAAAAATTGTTTTCAAAAGTAGATAGTATTGGACATTTATTAATCGAAGACTCTCATGGATGAATCTAGCGTGAATAGACATGTAGGTATCGCAAGGGCGGGGTAGGGCGATGGCTTAGTGTGTCTTCCTTACACGTAACCAACCTCCGAACTTAGGATCACTAATTTCAAAAGACCAAATGGAGTTATTTTCAAAAAGAGCTTAAATAGTTTCAAAGGTTGCCAAACAACCTATTTTCTTAAAAACCCTCTCTTGAGGAAGTATTCTCAAAATCGTTTTCAAAAACCCTAAGTGTAGTCTTTGGATTGTGCTTAGTTTTAGGTGACCTAACTCACCTTAATCAAGTTAGGTGGCAACTCCAAATTGATTTTCAAAAGCCCTTTATTCAAATTAATTTTCAATTCAAACCTAGTCGCACTCATTCTTCTAGGAGGATGAGTTCTAATGAGAGAGTACAGTATTTTTTTCACTTGTGTGTGTATTCCTAGAGTGCGAAAAATCTGGGCGCGACACCAGTACCAGTAACGTGGATCCCCTACACGGAGCGACCCAGCGAGCCCTGTTCCAATCAGATCCAATCATTACCACCACTCAGTTACAAGACCAAATACGCGCAGTGATTAGACAGGAAAGCACCACCGCCCCGTTCAACAGCAAGCTTGACTTTCGCCCACCATAAGCCAAGTCCATTCAGAAAGTGCCATACCCAGAGGGCTACGTCGCGCCCAAATTCATCAAGTTTGATGGAAAGACTGAAAACACCAAAGAGCACGTCATTCGGTTCGTGGACTCTCTAGGCGTCCACGCAGTCGATCTTACCCTCCAGCAGAAAGAATTCTCCAAATCTGTTTCTGACTGAGCATATTCTTGGTATGCCAATCTCCTACCCAATTTCATCCTCTCTTGGGATGACAGGGTGCAAAAATTCATTGGCAAATTCTTCTATGCAGACAAACCTCTTTTAGTGTTCGACTTCATCCATGAAGCCTAAGGGGAAACTGAAGGCTTTCTGTCATTTGTTAAGAGGTTCCAAGAAAAAGCCCTTGAAGTCCAGGACCCAGTAGCTGAGAAATAGCTAGTCAATATTTGTGTCAAAGGAATGCAAAATCAATACAAAATACACATGTTCAACCACAAATTCATAGATTTTGCCAACCTTGTCACTGCCACGTGGAACATTACCACCACGGTGAGAAATTCTACATGAAGCAACTTCCACTCTCAGGCTCCTCACCAGCCCCATCCCTCATGGAGAAGTCCCTCGCACTGACCATCTGTAGATGCGGCCTCCCTCGCGATTCACGGCAACCCTAGTGGTAGGAATCACCCCTTTGGGGGAAGATCCCCATCCCCTGCCCATATCCACCAAAACAGCTGCGGTTCTGCTATAAACTTGGGTCGCTGATGGCCAAATCATCTTACCCGAAGTCAAGAAACAACTTACCGAGTGGGATAGGGTGAGCCCTAACTTCTGCATCTACCACCAGACCATCACCCATTCCACCGAATAATGTTATGCCCTTAAGGGCATTTTGCTCAAGCGAAAGCAAGATGACACGCTACAACTCCCGGAGACCGATGTACTCACCGATCCCCTCCCTAAACACTAGAATAATACTAATATCATCCTTATGATTTCCTACCATGACAAGTCTGAAGAACTGGCCGTATGCCACATCTCTGAGCCTGAGCCTCGGGACCCAAATTTTGACCATCACCGAGTTATCGTTCTTCAAAACTTCACAAAGTTCAAACATTTCTTTGATTAACTCAGTCTGTCATCCGCCACTAGATACGAGGCTACAAAAGCCCTTTTGCGGGCAACCGACGTAAATGGAGATGCTTGCATAGAGGCCAGTGGCTCGATCAAGCGCTTCTTTAAAGAAAACCACCTTTTCATCACCTCCTCCGAAGCAGACCGAATATACCTCTATTCCCATAACAGACCCTTCTACTTGCCAATTTTCATAGAAGAAATTGAGTTTCAAAGAGGATTCATGGATAGCGGAGCCTCTATCAACATCATGCCTTACACCACTTTTTAAGCCGCGGGGTTGCCAAAAGAGCGACTAGTCTGAGAGCCGCTCGATATTAGAGGTTTTGGTAGTCACTCCCACATATCTCTTAAATACACGAGGGTCGACCTTCGAGTTGGCCCTATCCACTCCTCCACCAAATTTCACGTCATCGATACAGATGCCAATTACCATTGTTTGCTCAGTCGAACGTGGCTTCATCAATACGGAGCCATCCCCTCCACTTACCACCAATGCATGAAAGCAATCTGGAACAATGAGGTTATCACCGTCCCTGCATCCCTGCGACCTTTTCGAGCTGTTGAAGCTCACATGGCAGAAGCTACTTTGTATGATGAGTTAGATGAGTCTGCCTCCCCTGCACTTCTATACAGCACCCCTCTGCCACGATGGTCCGACATCGCCAACGAACCTCAGCGAAACCTGAGGCTGCCTAAAAAATAAGGGCGCGCTGCCTCACCTGCCCGAGGCCATCAGAAATGTGCCCGAGCCTTGCCACCATATGAAACTCCCCCTATTATCACCAAGTTTCGCCAAACAAATTACAAAATGGTCTACTGTTTATGACGGTGCGCGGGGCCAACCAATCCTCTCCCTAGCCCCACCCTTGACACATTCCATGACCAACAGGACCACCCCTTACCCTCTCCAGATTCCTACATCCCTTTCCCATTCTACTTCACCAATAAAAAACGTTAGAAACCTAAGTGAGAGAAGTTCGCAGCTCAGATGTCGCTGCTCGTCCTAGCAGTGGAACCTAAGTCCCAACTCTAAGAAGTCATCCCTGCACCCAAGTGCTTCCAAGATGGACCGCTTCTATAAAAACAGGAACTCGAAGAGGTCAATTTAGCATAACCATTTGAGCCTGCACGACCGATCTTCATCTACAAGGATCTTCTTGCGTATAACGAACGACCCTCCTCAATTTGATTAGGCGTCACCTTGACGTCTTTGCTTGGAACTATAATGAGATGCTTGGTCTCAATACTGCAGTTACTATGCATCGCCTCAATGTGCTTCCAACAGTGGGTCCTATCAAGCAAGGCACTCATTTCTGTAAACCCAAAGTCGAGCTTCAAATCAAAGACGAAGTAACCAAGCTCCTTGATGTCGGATTCATTAAGCCCATTCAGCACGCCACTTGACTTTCTAGCATAATGCCCATCATAAAAAAGAATGGCCAAATTTGAGTCTGCATTGATTTTTGTGACCTCAGTAAAGCATGTCCCAAGGACGAGTACCCATTACCTAGCAGCAATACCCTGATCGATACCACTGCAAGTCATCATATGTTCTCATTTATGTCGCTTCAGTGGATATAATCAGATTAAGATGACACCTGACGACGCTCTAAAAATAGCCTTTTGCATCCCAATTGGAAACTTCTTTTATACGGTCATGCCTTTTGGCCTCAAGAACGCAGGAGCCACCTATCAGCGTGCCATGATCGCGATCTTCCACGACATGTTCCATAAAGTAGTAGAATGCTATATTGACAGTCTGGTAGGTAAATCCAAAGAAGAAGCCTCTCACCTGAAGGATCTTTAGCGTGTCTTCGAATGGTACTGCAAATACCACCTTCATATGAACCCCCTGAAGTGCGTCTTCAGAGTCACCGCAGGCAAATTCCTCAGGTGCATCATCCACCGGCATGGCATCAACCCTGATCCTACCAAGCTCGCAACAAGTCTGCGACATGCCACGCCTCGCTAACTAGGATGAACTCCGAACCCTTATAAGCCGAGCTTCCTGTCTCTGGTGTTTCATCCCCGCCATAGCTGAAATCACCCAACCTTTTAGTCCTATTCTGAAAAAGGGCACCTCCTTTGTGTGGCTTCCCTGGCACCAAACTGCCTTCTAAGCCCTAAAAGACACTTTAATCTCCCCGTTTACCATGATTCCCCCCTAGCATGGAAAATTTCTACTGCGTTACCTCACTTTCATCCCCCGGTCCATAGGAACCTTATTAGCCCAAGAGGTTAAGAGGATCGAACGACCCATGTATTACATCAGTCGTATGATCCAAGGGGCCAAAACTTGATATACCTTAATCGAGCACCATTGCCTAGCCCTCGTCTTTGCCACTAGAAAGCTGCGCCATTATCTACTAGCCTTTTCCCTCCATCTCATCACTAAATGCGACCCCATCAGGTTCCTACTATCTCGTCCCGCGCTCGTAGGCCGCTCCGTGTACTGGCTTTTATCCCTAGCAAAATAGAACACCACATGTAAAACCCCTACATTAGTTAAAAGCCAAGCATTCTAAGCGGCACATACGAGCCCCCCTCTGAAGAACTACCTGGTGCTGACTTCCAAGCCGCCGCGGCCTCTACTAAAGAAGAATGGACCATCACCTTCGATGGTTCCTCCGCCTCCAGAAGCGGAGGAGCAAGCAATGTCCTTTTATCTCCGCATGGCTCCAAAATCAACCTCTCTTACAAACTAGCCTTCAAATGCTCCAACAATGAGGCCGAGTATGAGGCCTTGATCTTAGCCCTCCTTGCGGCTTCCAGCCTCGCAGTCACTCACCTCTGCATTTGCGGAGACTCTAACCTCGTCATCAAACAAACCATTGGTGAATTAACTATTAAGGAGCCAGCCCTGGCCTCCTATCGAACCATCGATCAGCGCCTCATGGGCAAGTTTGCGGCCATTTGCTTAGAACAAGCCCCACAATCTCACAATCGCCACACTGATGCCCTGGCGACCTTGGGCTCTAAAGTTAAGGTGGGTGACACCTGTAAGTACCTTATTTTTGCCGGCTCGACAATCTTTGGTTTGACTGAACTCATATTCAAATTGACATAGATATATTCAAGTTCAAATCAACTTTTCAAACTCAATCCAATCAATCAATCACTTCGCGGCCTAGCGACAAAATGACCAAAATGCCCTTGTGGCATTGCTCGGTCTAATTCTAGTTGGCACATCTTCCCAAGGACAGTAACTCCCTATTTCAACTTTAATTCCAATTGCAATTCAAGTCCAAGTCAATCAAACTCAATCCAGTACGCCTTTTGAGAAAGTTGATCCCTCAGGCGGTAAAACCATCCAATCCGGCATGTTTTCTGAGAAAACTCTTCAGATCGGTAAGTCCTTTCAAACCTGTCAATTGGGACAAGACCTTAAGTCCTCGAGATGGTAGAACGGTCCACCCTTGGTGCCTGCTAGCCCGCCAATGAAGAATGCCCGTTATTCGGCACGTCTTTCAAGAAAGTTGATTCCTTCGACAATAAGTCCACTTAGCAGCTTCCCGAGATCAGCCAGTCTCCAGAATGAACGCGAACCGTCAGAGTGGTAAAAACACTTGTAAATATCGCAACCATCAGAGAGGCGGAAACACTCGTAAACAGGTCAACATTGGGAATTACTAACAAACCCCCTATGTCATAGGACTGAATTCGCCTCTTGGTCGTGACACGTTTATCAAACGACGAGATACCTTCAGAAAACAACCCATCACAGACCATCAAAGTGGCAGAAATACTCAAAACCAAGGTCAACACCAGTGCCTACTAGCCCACTCTGGTGAAAAATGATCAAACTGCCCCTAAGGTCATTTTTTAGCACGCTTCTCCAGAAAGTACCCAAGTCCTTAGAACGATAAGTCCACCCTTCCAAGATCGTTCCAAGGACGATCCAGCATGTTCAAATGCCTTCCAGACCAATTTCGAGACCATTTGGTCAAAATGATCATTTTGCCCCTAGGCATCCGAGTGCCCCCGAGAACCACGCCGACTCTGGGTATCAAACTGGTAACCTCCCAAAAATGCTTTTAATAGTGTTCTCGACCTTCTAGTGCCTTTTCAGATCATTCCGAGTCAGTTCCGGCAAACCCAGTGCAAAATGACCGTTTTGCCCCTAGTGGGCCGATCACCTTTTCCAACCACACCGGCTCTAGGTATCAAACCGGCACTCCCTTGGAACACTCTGGATAGTGTTTCCAACCTTCAAGTCTATCATGGATCATTCCAAGTCCATTCCATTGGTTTTCACGTCTAGTTGATCGTTTTGCTTCTAATAGCCCGGTCGACATTTCCGACCTTATTTTTTAAGTTCGTTACCCCTGGGACACTATTTCATGGGTTTCTACCCAGTTTTAGCTTTTCATACCATTCTCGGATTTTCAAAACATTCCCAGACTTTCTGGAGTGACTCCTAGTGGAGCCAAGCCAAAAAATCTTCTACCTTGCGTATCAAGGGTCTAAGATATGTTTCTTGCCGCCCTAAAATATTTCCTAAGTGGACTAGTGGCACCAATAGGATTTTAAGCCTGACGCCACTGCAACAGATGCCAAGTCCATCTTTTGTCTATATATACAAAGCCTCTCCCCTACGTAAAAAGGGTCGGCAATCTAACTCCAGAAACTCTGTCTCTCGATATACAACCCCTGAACCCTCTCCAAACCCTAGTTTTCTTAGGCTTCCTCAAACCCTAGCCCCGTACACTTTAACCCTAGCATACATACACTCAACACGCGCTTGTACGAGCCTCTAAACCGACCATTGAAGACTTAAGGTGCTGCAATCTCGAAGCTCTCAAAGATCAAAGCGAAGTAAAGCAAGCAAATCAAAGAAAACACAAGGTTGGTTTTCTATTTACGCTTACGCAATTCCTCCCTCTCTCTTCTCTCTCCTAACCCACTTGGGCTTTCTTCTATTTTAATCCTCTATCTTTTTCTCCCCTTTCTTGTATGCTTGAAATAAGGGAATTCCCGATTCATGTGTAGGAAGAATGGTTGAAAGTCATCGTGTCGGGGGCTTTCTTCTAATTTAACCTTAGATCACGTGGGTTCGGCCCCTTCGATTATGTGGTGAAGCCTAAACCTTGTATGTTCACGACCCTACTTGCATTGTGCATTTCATACTCATACATCTCTTCAAAATCGTTTTCTAAACTTGTTTTCAAAACTTGCATAAAAAATCTTTTTCAAAACTTGCATTAAATCTTTTTTTTCCAAACTTGTTTTCAAAGTTGTAATCCTAAGATGATTCTAGCCCATTTATGGTTAGAGTTGTTTTACGAAAGTGTTACATAAGTTTTGGGTGTAAACCCTAAAATTGTTTTTGTTAAAACAACAATCTTAAGGTGATTCTAGCCATTCTATGATTAGGGTTGCTTTAGGAAAGTGTTATATTTAATGAGACAAATATAGTCCATATTTTCAAATCTTTGTTATTTCAAAACCACAATCCTAGAATGGTTCTAATCTTCCTATGGTTAGAGTCGTTTTAGGAAAGTGAGATATTTTTAGAGACTTGTAAAAGTCCACTATTCTATTCCCTTTCCAAATGGCTTTTTCAAATCTCTTTTCAAACTTCTTTTTCAACCGATTTTCTAAAAACTCTTTTCAAAAATCTTTTTCCTAAAAACTTTCTTTCCAAAAATTCAACTTTCCAAAACCTCTTTTCAAAACTCCTTTCCAAGAAGCCCTTTTAAAAATTTCGACTTTCTAAAAATACTCTTCAAGTTTTCTACCTAGAAACTCCCTTCAAAAGATTTACTTTTCAAAATCTCCTTTTCTTGAAATCCAAGTCAAGCCTTAGATCCCATGGTTAGGAAACCCTAATTTTCTTTCCTAGAAACATGACTTCTAATTTTACATCAAATCATACATCTCCAAAAAATCTCTTTTTTTATATCAAGTTATAAACTTCTAAATCCTAGCTTTCCAAATTTAATCCTTTCCAATTCCATGTCAAATCTAATCTCCAACTTAGGAAACCAAATCCAATCCTCTATTTTTTAGAAACAAAATCAAATCATCTCTTTTTGGAAATCCAATCGTTTATTTTAGGAAATAGAATTGAAATCTTTCCAAATCCAAAAACTTCCCTAAATCAAATCTTTCTTAATTCTAACTTTCCAAATTCAAATATTCCCAAAATCAACTTTTTCTTAAAAATAAACTTTCCTAATTTGAAAACTTTTCAAAATTCAAATATTTCCAAATTCAAAACCTTTCTTAAAATAAAACTTTCTCAAAATGAAACTTTTCTAATTTGGCACTTCCCTAAAACGGAACTTTTCTAAGTTCAAACTTTCCAAAATTCTAAAGCTTTCCAAAGTCAAATCTTTCTTAAACGTTAACTTCTCTAAATTCATTCCAAATCAAATTCTTTTCAAATCAAATCTCTTTTTCAAATCAAACTCTTTTCTAATCTAGTCTTTTCAAATCAAACTTTTCAAAAACTTCAAAGTGTCTATTTTCAATTGGACTCTTGTCCGAACTACGACTGATCTGACTCCCAAAAATGGGATACGTAGGCAACCCTCATGGGTGTGGTCACAACTTTTTTCAAGTTTCTAATTTCATAATTATTTTCAAATTTCCAATTCTATAATTTCTTTCAAGTTTCTAATTTCATAACTTTTCTTTAGTCTCCAATTCCATAACTATTTTCAAACTTTCAATTCCATTATCTATTTCAAGTTTCAAATTCCAAAATCTATTTTCAAATCTCTATTTTTAATTTCTAAAACTTACTTTCCGATTTCAAATCAAGTCTTTTTTTCAAATCTCTTTTCAAAATCAAATTAAGTCTTTTCAAATCCACTTTCAAAAGCAAAGTCTTTTCTTGCACTTGTATATCATGTGTCATGTCAAACTTCTTTTAAAATTCTTTTCAAAAGTCAATAGTATTGGACATATATTAATCAAAGATTTCGAATAAGTGAACCTAGGGTGAATAGACATTTAGGTACCGCAAGGGCGGGATAGGGTGATAGCTTAGTGCGTCTTCCCTACACGTAACCAACCTTCGAATCTAGAATCACTGTTTTGAAAGTCCAAATGGAGTTATTTTAAAAAAGGGCTTAAATCTTTCCAAAGGTTGCCAAACAACCTATTTTCTTAAAAACCCTCTCTTGAGGAAGTTTTCAAAATCTTTTTCAAAAATCCTAACTATAATCTTCAGATTGTGCTTAGTTTTAGGTGACCTAACTTACCTTAATCAAGTTAGGTGGCAACTCCAAATTTTTTTCAAAAGCCCTTATACAAAATCAATTTCTAATTCAAATCTAGTCGGACTCATTCTTCTAAGAGGATGAGTTCTAACAAGAGAGCATTGTGTTTTTTTCACTTATCTTTTTTAAGTGTGAAAAATCGGGGCACGACAACTGGCGACTCCACTAATGAGACTTAGAAGGTTAGGCCATTATCATGTCTCTTCACCCTCACCCATTTGGAGTATTTGATTAATTTGTTCAATTCTATCCACTTTAAACTTTTAAAATCAAGTTTTTCCAAGTTGTTTTAAAAAATATGTCATTACTTACTTTCAATTACATTCAATTATTCAATCTTGCATTAAGTTTGTCATACAAGGTACTAACTTTTGCATATTTTTTTTGTAGGTGAACCTTTGTTTATATTCTTTTCATGTTATATTAACTGCGATGTATGAATGAATGTATGGAATTGACAAGATGGATGAGAATTGTTGGGCTCTTTCCTCAAATTTTTAAAAATCACACACACACTACATGTGCACTTGCATTTTACATATTTGCATTCTCTACCCTGATATGTTCCTTCTATTTAGAAGGGGGAACGGTATATTGGTTGTGGGTAAGATGCTGTGTCAGTTTCTTCGCCTATGGCCTCTTGATGGTTCCCCTGCTCGGATCACCAACCGATTATGGCACCACCTCAGGAAGTGGGTCTAGGTTTGAAGATCTGGGAACTGGGCCTTCTTAGGACGCATTAGGAAACCTTTAACCTCATTCTCATATAGACATCATGCATAACCGAACTTCTGCTGAAATTTAAGACATGTGTACTGATTTTAAAACTATGGAGCAAAGGGTGACTGCTTTTACTTTCTTCTATATTTGTTTATTCCTGTTGTTATAATGACTATACTCTTACTATTATAATGCATGTATAACTGCTCATGCATCCATGTTTACTTTACAAATGCATTCTCTCTTTCTTTACTCTATGCATCCATGTTCATAAATTTAATATTCCATACCAAGACGAGAGTTCTGAAGTAACTCAAGTCACTGCATTCTCATGCATATGATCAACCCATCGAGAGTGACACTAAGGTCACTCTCCCTTGCATTAAACCTACACAAACCCTAAGGGTACCCATGTAACCCTAAGGATTCATTGCATGCATTTCAAGTCATTCCATAAGAGGGGCCCTAATCCCTCTATGCTCACGGAGATAGGATTGCCAAGAAGAAGAAAAGCAATCAAAACATGGTCTCTCAATGACCCTCTCAATATCAAGTTTAAAGCAGATAGATCCGAAAACTCAAGAGTAGTTTAGGATCCTCAAATGCAAAAATAGATAGGTGGAAGTCCCAAGGAATTGTTCCCTCTCCCCCTATTAAAATGTATTTCAATTTTGTTGTATTTCAACTCCAAAGTTCAAAGTACTTCCTCATTTCTGAATGAATGGAATGAATGAATGTATGTCCCCATTCAAACTGTAAAGTATCTGCACACAGGGGCAAAACCTCCATCTCTAAAGGTGAGCCAAATACATCATGTTAGCCTCCCTCTCAAGTAAGGACACCCTTAAGGCACGCATTGCATAAAAAATTTGTCAAAACAAGGCGTTGACTTTTTCCTTCTTCTAGTTTCAAGTTACTTTCACCATCACTACAGACCAAAAGCGAAGGAACACCCATGGAGTCACTCACACTCAATGCCTTGACTCAGATACTAGAGGAAGTAAGAGGATTTAGAAATAAGATGGCTAACATGGAAGCAATGCTCTCTTCACTTGTATCCCATACCAAAATAGCAACTCATGCACTGGTAGAGACCCTTCGGAGCCAAAACCCTGAAGAATGCATGACGCCCCGAAAAAGGACTAAGAGAGAAGACCAAGAGGAGACCCCAATCGTAGCCTACCGACGGATACCCCAAACCAATTACCTCATTCCAACACTTCCCGAATCAGTCTCTAGGTGAACCCCCAAATCATATAACTTATCTTATGAATATCGTTCAACCCCCTAGGCCATGGCATTAAGAATTATTCCACTTTGAAAAACAAAACCCAAAACCTTTCCAACTCCCAAGCCATCAACCTAATTGTCATTACGCCAGAACTTGATCCCCGGCCTCCAAGAACATCTAGGGCACCTCCCCAACCTAGGTGAATGAGTGGAAAAGATTGAGTTTTCACTAAACTTGCTTGCACGCAAACCACAGCTTATTTGGTCTCTTGGTCGCGGGATAGTTGAAACTTATACCCCCTCAGCCTCAGCCTAATCCTCTACCACCTCACTTCAACCCAGAAGCGTACTGTGAATACCATTCAGGCAGCCAAGGACACGATACCAAAGACTCTTGGACCCTCAAGCACAAGATTTAGGATCTGATAGAAAGTAAAACCATTGACCTGAAGCCGATAAGCCCCATTCACACTTCCAATGTTGCCGCAAGTCCTCTACCAAATTGCACTGTCAATGTCATCATGGAATACGATGATAACAGGGTCCTAACTACTGTATGCCAAGAGATACACTATGAGGATGAAGATCACATGGATAAGGAAGATTTAGAACAACATAGCACCTTGTTCCCTCACAAAGTATAAAGCCCTTTCTCACCAAATACTAAGGGCCCACAGTTATATGCACTCGAGGGGTAGTAGAGCACGACTGAGTGCAAAAATAAGAAACCTAGGGCCCAGGTTAAGTCATTTGAGTCAGAAGAAAGTAAATTGGCCTATCCATTTGGAGGAAATAAAGGAAAAGAGGAAGCTAGACTCAAAGAGAGAAAAGCTAAGAAAGGGAGGAAACACCATGAGACAGTTATAAGTCTTGGGGGACACATAGTCGTGTCTGCATCAATAAGGGAGGAAGAGATCGACAATTGCACCAACCTCAACTATTCCCGTGAGAATCTAGTCATCTACCTAGAGGTAAGTGGCAAGCAAAACTTCAAAGATGTAGACATTGTCCCAAAGCCCAACTGAGTAGGACTTTCCACAAATGCGTACAAGAGAGGGGTGTTTTCACCTGCTTTTTTTTCTATCCCTTTACATTTTGTCCTTAAATTAATGTCTACATTTCCATTCCTTTAAAAAGAGCTATATGCTTGTCACTGACATAATAAAATGATGAAGTCTTTTTATTCAATTGCTGTTATATTATATTTTTCTTATGAATAGTGAATGCTTTCTACGCAAAGAGCATGGTCTATCTTATGGAGGATCTGACTTGAAGGGTATGATAGCATGGGTTAGCCACTCGCCGATTGATCAACTTTTCACAAAAAGAGAGAGGATGAAGATGAGTGAGGAAACCACCCAAAGGCAACACTTGCAAGACATCGAAGCTGAGCAATGTGTGGCCAGATTATCAAGATGAAGAGGAGCCATCTTTCATTTTTTCATAAAAAAATGTGTTTATATTCCATTTGCTAAGCCCGCTAGTGCCTCACAAAAAGTGAAAGTTTCCTTGTCAACCCTAATCCAAGACCATTCTCTCCATACTGGAATAGACAGACAACTGAGAACTCCACGAGGAATATCATCCATCTGCCATCAAGCTGAGGCAACATTGAAGGCTCTATGGATCAAGCAATCTAGTTCAAAGTGAAGAGAGGTCCTCATTTCATTTCTCATACAGTCTGAAGCAGCTCTTGTCAAACCCGTTGAGCCATTTACCTTTTTTTTTTATGGGAAAGCCCCAACCTAGGGATCACCGCCCCTAATGGGTTAGATTGAATTGTTAAGGAAAAGATCTAAGGAAAAAAAGGCGTTGTAGAAATGTTTGTCTCATAAAAAGGAAAGAAAAAAAAAGTGAAAGGGAAAAAAAAAAAGAAAATCAAAGGAAAAGAGTTGCCAAGGGGCAAGAGGCCAAAAAAAAAAGCATATCTAAGAAAAGGCTTGACGAAAGTCATGTTTGTGCCATCTTGAAAAGCGTAATAGAAAGGCTGAAAGAGAAGAGAGTCATGTTTATTTCGAAATCATATAGAAGGGTTGAAAGAAAAGAAAAGAGTTGTTTCATTCTGAGAAGTATATAGTAAAAGCAAGGAAAAAGATCCAAAGGTGATCTTAGGTGAGAAAGGAGCCCAATAAAAGTTGTAAGTTTGAGCCTTTACCTTTTCTTGCTAAACCACAAGCCATGGCCTACATTACAACCCTATTAAAATTCACTCTGATTGATAACAGATTGCTTGATCTAAATAAGTCAGATATGTTGCTAAAGTTGAATAAGGATGCTAACCCTGTTGGAAAAACAATCAATGATGGTATAGATCTAAACTCTGCTAAAGGCACCATCAAACTTGAGCCTGTATATCCCGTTGTTTCGAAACCCATAACTTAGCCTACATTACAGTCTTGAAATAAAGTCTCCTCAGATTGAAAGATTAGCTGCTCATTGCTTTGCTAAAAGTCAGGTAAGTCATCGCCAAAGCCCCGAGAGTGGAGAGTTCAAACCAAATGATCTCATACACTCACCCAAGATAGAAAATCGGAGTTGATCAAGAGGCTGAGAAAAGTACAAAATACTATCATCCAGTCAAGATAAGGTTAAGTCAAAGGATAGATCAGACCCCTGATAAGGAAGGAGTTGCCATTTCAAGGATGTATAATTTGACGGTGCCCCATTCATTATATTAATTGTTACATCCCTAACATATATATATATATTTCTATATAAATTTCAGCAAGAGCTTCACACATATAGGACATAGCTTATTGTAGAAATAGAAGTCACCAAAGCAGTTTAATATCATCCCATGTAATAAACATATATCGTCGTTATTATCCATGTACATGCATATGTTCAGATACCTAACTGTGTAAATATCTTTGCTTGTTCATGCATCAATACATACATCTAACTATCTAAAATCACAAACATCCACTCCATTTAAAATTTACAAAAATAAACTGTCTAATAATGAATACATATAGAATATAAGAAAAAGCTAAGCCTATGTCAAGGAGCACTCATCAAAGGTCGAAGTCAACATCCGGATCAAAATCACCAAAACCTAGATTAGGAGGAGGCGGATAACTACTAGAAGCATTAGTATCCTACAAGGAAGTAAAAACCGGAATCAGCAAGGCAAAGGGAATAACTAAGCAACGTCCAAACAAAGAAAGGGAAAGAACAACATACCCTGCCACCGCCCATCTGAGCCAACACTACCGTCAAGGAAGCCACCTCTGCCTGGAAATGATCCCTCTCCATTTGGAATTGGTCCATCTTCATTTGGTACCGATCCCTTTGGTCCCTTACAGTGGTAAACTCAGCCTAGGGCATGTATCTTCTGGCTCGACACCATAAATCCACCACCTCCTGGCTGACGGCGTACTCACCGACTACCACCTCGAACTGAGTGAAAACACCTACAGAATGAGCTCCAAAGTGTGTGGTGTAATCAGTCTCCAGAGGAAGCAGAAAACCAACACTCGGCTAGCGCTTCTGATAGGGAATAGGAACTCCTTCTACCAAAGCTCCAAACATGTACTCCGGTGGATCCCCTGCTGACCGAAACTCCTCGTGGAACTGGTACCAATGTTGGTCTCCCAAATAAGACCCCCAGGAATCATCGTTAAGAAAGGAAATCTTGACAGAGACAACGAGACCAAGTACCTGACCGCCTCATAATGAACTGATTTGACGAATGGCCGCCACGTCATATCCCTCGCCTCAATGAGCTGCAGGTTAGCTCGGATCGTCACAAAGTTAGTAATCTCCGACCACTAGGCTACCCAGTCACAAGCCCACCTTAAAGCACGGGGATAAAGGTCATCCTCAATAACTTCAAGACGACGGACTGGTAGGTGCTCATAATAGGTGCTCATAACTCCACCAGACAAGAAAGGGCCAGAAACCAGTTAAACTGCCCCAACGGGAGGAAGTTCGGACCCACATCGATCAAAGGAAGCAGCCGAAGGAGAAGGATCGCCAATTTAGCTCAAACAAAGCCCCAAGATTAGCTCTTATGCTTACCAACTGAAAAGGCACAAGCGACTTATTGATATTGCAGAAGTAGCAGAAGATGATGTATAAAACAAGTCGCCGCCTTATGATGTCTCGCCGGGCAGGTGGTGGCTCAACAGCAAAGGTGCTATCATCCCGACTAAGCCAAAAGGCTGGGAAGGTAGAACGCTCAAGAGGCAAGTCCAACAGAACACACGCGTCAGCCTTATTGACTGACTGTAAGGTTATCCGCTGACCGACAAAGGAAAGCCCCATGATGATAGCCCAATCCAATAGAGTAGGTCCCAACTCGAAGCCCACAAAATGAAAATTCCCAGTCTCCCCGAACCATCTCTCAATGAGTGCCAACACTCGGTGGCGGTTCAAGCAGTTAGCTTGAAGGCCCATGAATACACCAAACCCGATCTCTGATAAGAAGGCTTGGTAGGAGGGGGCACCCACTGCATGGTCACAAATACCTAGTGAACAGCCCCTCTGAAGGATGTATAAACGTGTGGAGGAGGCAAGTGCTGTCTAGAATATATGCTGGGATGATAAGCAAGATTGCCTAGCGGTGGAATATCCGATATCTCCAAGTCACCAAGATCTGTGTCTGTCTACCAATGTTTGATGAACGCCCGACCATAACCTGTCACCCGATCTCCCAGGCCTGGGGCCTTCACCCCCATATCTATCTCCTCCTCGAAAGCTGCCCTAACCAGAAGGAAGGGGTAGACTGGAGGCCTACTCCCTCGTCCGCTCTGGCTGGAAGATACCTGCCCGCAGATCACCGACTACCCTTGGATCAACTGGAGCTGCCGGCAAAATCTATCCGAGCTGCCTTCCCATAGCGGCGTCTCCTCTCGGAATTGTCATCGCCCGCGTCTGGCATCCTAAAAGGTAAATCAAGGTAAGAGGTGTTAATATACGGTATAAGCAGATGAGAAATGAAAGCCGGAAACAGTAATAATAATAATAACAAACATAAAATATCTAAATAAAAATGAATGACACAACTATCAATAGATCCTACTCTAACCAACTCAAAGATTTCTTAAAAACCTCTTCATCCAAAAGTTCTTTTTCAAATCAACCCTCAAAAGGTTTCTTAAAAAGTTCTTTTTCTAAAGTCAATTCTCAAAAAAAGTTCCTAAACTCTCCCTCTCAAAATTTTTTTTCAAAATCAGTTTTCAAAAGATTTTCTCACTCCCTTTCCAAAAAGTTCGTCTTTAAAGGTCCTTTTCCAAAATTCAATTCATTTTTAGAGTTCTTTGCAAAATCAAATGTCAAATTTTTCAATCCATCTCAAAGCTTTTCCAATCCTATTTTTCAAAAATATTTCCGATCTAATCAAGCTACCAAATTTTCTAAAAACTCTTAAACATTTCCAAGTTTTCAAGAAAAAATTCCTTTTCTTCCAAAATTTCCATCAAATTCCGAGGTTTTCTGAGCTCGTCCGTTTCACAAGTTTTCTAAGTTCATTTCCAAAAGGTTTTCCCAAGTTTTTTCCCCAAATTCTGTTTTCCAAAATTTTCCTAAATTTTCTTTCCAAAATTTTTCTAAAACAAAACCCCCGAGTTTCTTAGGCCCTTCTTTGCCAAAAAAGGCCTCGCCCTCAACAGTTTTGTATCTTTTTCCTTCAAAAAGATTTTATTTGAAAAATTTTCCAACTCTTTTATGAATTTCAAGAAATTTCGGCAGAGTTCTGCTTAAAAATGGTCTCTACAATACCCACGACACTAGAACCAAACACAAATCATGCACTTTACAGCATCACAATCACATAGCACCAACACCCGTGCACATTTTTCAAATTTTCAAATTTTCGAAAGACATGTTTTATTTCTCAAAAAACTAATGGGTTCCAAAGTTATCATAAATTTTCTTAAAATTATTTCAAATATTTTCTAAAATATACCCATATTTTTCTAAATATTAAAACTCTAAATAATTCCATCAATCTCTTAAATTTTCTTAATTTTCTCTATTTTTCAAGTATTTTTTTATTTTTTAAAAATAAAAAATTCACCAAGTTTTCAAAAAAATCTCAAAACTTCACACGGCTGTTAAACACATTTTTCTAAGGCACATAGGATAAAAATCTAACCAAAAAACTCAATACTCAAAGCTGTAGGGACAAACCCTCAATTCCTACCAAAAAAAACCCTTCATATAATTATGCAAAATTACTCTAACTAAATCAAATAAGTAGTAAAACATCAAAATAACATCACCACAGCATTCAAAACTTGTCGAAGCATCAATTTTGACTATTTACACGACTCAAACGGAGTTCTATACATCAAAATCAACACACACACAAAAAAAAAAAAAAAAAAAACTTACCTCTTGGAGTTTTTTGGGAAAATCTTCTTCTCCGGTGACTTTTTTGACGACGGTGACAACTTCTAGCAACTCCCCGGGGTCCCCAAAGATCACCCTTTTCAGTACTCAAGCTTCTCTCTTTACAAAACACTCGAAATAGCTCTCTACTCTTCCAAAACCGCAAAGCTTCGAACTAGAAGTTTGATGGTTTTAAACCCAAGCCTAGCGCCACTGCTAGTGGCGCCAAGGAAAAATTAAGCTAGGCACCACTCCTAGTGGTGCTAGTGTCAAGTTCCAGGTAGTTTTGCCTTTTTCCCGCCTAAACTCAATTTCAAACGCCCCTTTTGGCCGGATATCCATTTTTAAGCTCGAATCTTCACAAAATTTCCAGAGTTCATCCCTCTGATCGCCTCGTGGTCAACATGAGATTCTTGTTTTATCCTTTTCTGTCTTCGACAAGCAAAGACAGAAAAAGAGGGGCAGTTGTAAGCACCCTATTTTTGCCCGCTCGGCAATCTTCAATCCGACCGAACTCATATTCAAATTGACATAGACATATTCGAGTTCAAATCAACTTTTTGAATTCAATCCAATAGATCAATCGCTTCACAGGCCCGCTGGGCCCAATAAAGGCAAAATGACCAAAATACCTTTATGGCATTACTCGGTCCAATTCCAGTTGGCACGTCTTCCCAAGGACAATAAGTCTCTATTTCAACTTCAATTCCAGTTCCAATTCCAGTTCAAGTTAATCAAACTCAATATGGTATGACTTTCGAGAAAGTTGATCCCTCAGGCGGTAAGACCATCCAATTCGACACGTTTTCTGAGAAAATTCTTTAAAATGATAAGTCCCTTCACACCCGTCGACCAAAATGAGACCCCAAGTCTCAAAAATGGTAGAACGGTCCACCTTTAGCGCCTGCTAGCCCGCCAATGAAGAATGTCTATTATTCGGCATGTCTTTCAAGAAAGTTGATTCCTCAGACGATAAGTCCACTTAGTAGTTTCCCGAGATCAGACAGTCTTCGAAATGAACGCGAACCGTCAGAGTGATGAAAACACTCGTAAATATTGCAACCATCAGAATGGCAGGAATGCTCGTAAATAGGTCGACATTGGGAATTGCCAACAAACCTCCTATGTCACGGGACTGAACTTGCTTATTGGCCGTGACACGTTTACCAAAGGATAAGATACCATTTGAAACTAACTCATCACAGACCATCAGAGTGATGAAAACACTCAAAACCCAAGTCAACACCAGTGCCTACTAACCCACTTCGATGAAAAATGACTAAACTGCTCCTTGGGCTATTTCCAGCGCGCTTCTCGCGAAAGTACCTAAGTCCTCAGAACGGTAAGTCAACCCTTTCAAGATTATCCCAAAGACGATCTAGCATGTTCGAATGCCTTCCAGTCAGTTCCGGACCAATTATGAGACTATTTGGTCAAGATGATCATTTTGCCCCTAGACATCCGAGTCCTCCCAAGAACCACACTGGCTCTGGGTATCAAACTGGTAACCTCTTGAGAATGCTTCTAATAGTATTCTTAACCTTCTAGTGCCTTTTTGGATCATTCCGAGTCAGTTTCGGCAAACTCGGTATAAAATGACTGTTTTGCCCCTGGTAGGCCGATCGCTTTTTCCAACCACACCAGCTCTGGGTATCAAATCGGCATTCCTTTGGAACACTCTGGCTAGTGTTTTCAACCTTCAAGTCCGCTCGTGGATCATTCCGAGTCCATTCCTTTAGTTTTCTGGTCTAGTTGACTGTTTTGCGCCTAATAGCCCGGTCGACATTTTTGACCTTATTTTTTAAGTTCGTTACCCCTGCGACACTATTTCAGGGGTTTCTACCCATTTTCAGCTTTCCAAATGATTCCTGGCCTTTTGAAACATTTTCAAACTTTTTCAAAGTGACTCATAGTGGAAACAAGCCAAAAATTGCATGGTAGTCACTAGGACAAGCGTCCAAATCTTCTGTCTTGCGTATCAAGGGTTGAAGATACGTTTCTTGCCGCCCTAAAATATTTCCTAAGTGGTTGGCGCCACTACAATGGGATTTTAAGCCTAGCACCACTGCAGCAGGCGCCAGGTTAATCTTTCGTCTATACATACAGAGCCTTTCCCCTGCAGGAAAAAGGTCGGCAATCTAACTCCAGAAACTCTGTCTCTTGATATACAGTCCCAGAGCTCTCTCCAAACCATAGTTTTCTTAGGCTTCCTCAAACCCTAGCCCCCATACACTTTAACCCTAGCATACATACACTTAATACGCGCCTATACGAGCCTCCAAGCCGACCATTGAAGACTCAAGGTGCTACAATCTCGAAGCTCTCAAAGATCAAAGCGAAGTAAAGCAAGCAAATCAAATAAGACAAAAGGTTGGTTTTCTATTTACGTTTACGCAATCCCCCCCCCCCCTCCCCCCCCCGGCGGGTTCTCTCTCTTCTCTCTCCTAACCCACTTGGGTTTTCTTCTATTTTAATCCTTTATCTTCTTTTCCCCTTTCTTGTATGCTTGAAACAAGGGAATCCCTAATTCATGTGTAGGAAGAATGGCTGAAAATCACTGTATCGGGGGCTTTCTTCTAATTTAACCTTAGACCACGTGGGTTCGGCCCCCTTGATTATGTAGTGAAACCTAAACCTTGTATGTTCACGACCCTACTTGTATTGTGCATTTCATACTCATACATCTCTTCAAAATCATTTTCTAAACTTATTTTCAAAACTTGCATTAAAAATCTTTTTCAAAACTTGGCTTAAATCTTTTTTTTCCAAACTTGTTTTCAAAGTCACAATCCTAAGATGATTCTAACCGATCCATGGTTAAGGTTGTTTTAGAAAAGTATTACATAAGTTTTGAGTGTAAACCCTAAAATGATTTTTGTTAAAACCACAATCTTAAGGTGATTCTAGCCATTCTATGGTTAGGGTCGCTTTAGGAAAGTGTTATATTTAATGAGACCAATATGGTCCATATTTTCAAATCTTTGTTGTTTTCAAAACTACAATCCTAGAATAGTTCTAATCTTCCTATGGTTAGAGTCGTTTTAGGAATGTGAGATATTTTTAGAGACTTGTAAAAGTCCATATTCTATTCCCATTCCAAATCGCTTTTTCAAATCTCTTTCCAAACTTCTTTTTCAACCTACTTTCTAAAAACTCTTTTCAAAAATCTTTTTCCTACAACTTTCTTTCCAAAAGTTCTACTTTCCAAAACCTCTTTTTAAAACTCATTTCCAAAAACCTCTCTTCAAAATTCTACTTTCTAAAAATATTCTTCAAGTTTCCTTCCTAGAAACTCCCTTCAAAAGATTTATTTTCCAAAATCTCTTTTTCTTGAAATCCAAGTCAAGCCTTAGATCCCATGGTTAGGAAACCCTAATTTTCTTTCCTAGAATCATGACTTCCAATTTTGCATCAAATCATAGATCTCCAAAAAATCTCTTTTTCATATCAAGTCATAAACTTCTAAATCCAAGCTTTTCAAATTTAATCCTTTCCAATTCTATGTCAAATCTAATCTCCAACTTAGAAAACCAAATCCAATCCTCCATTTTTTGGAAAGAAAATCAAATCATCTCTTTTTGGAAATCCAATCGTTTATTTTAGGAAATAGAATTGAAATCTTTGCAAATCCAAAACTTCCCTAAATCAAATCTTTCTTAATTCTAACTTTTCAAATTCAAATATTTCCAAAATCAACTTTTTCTTAAAAATAAACTTTCCTAATTTGAAAACTTTTTAAAATTCAAATCTTTCCAAATTCAAAACCTTTCTTAAAATAAAACTTTCCTAAAATAAAACTTTCAAAATTTGGCACTTTCCTAAGTTCAAACTTTTCAAATTTCTAAAGCTTTCCAAAGTCCAATCTTTCCTAAACTTTAACTTCTCTAAATTCATTCCAAATCAAATTCTTTTCAAATCAAGTCACTTTTTCAAATCAAACTCTTTTCTAATCTAATCTTTTCAAGTCAAACTTTTCAAAAACCTCAAAGTGTCTATTTTCAATTGGACTCCTGTCCGAACCACGACTAACCTGATTCCCAAAAAAGGGATACGTAGGCAACCCTCATGGGTACAATATAACTTTTTCCAAGTTTCAAATTTCATAATTCTTTTCAAATTTCCAATTCTATAATTTTTTTCAAGTTTCTAATTTCATAACTTTTCTTAAGTCTCCAATTCCATAACTATTTTCAAACTTCTAATTCCATGATCTATTTCAAGTTTCAAATTTCAAAATCTATTTTCGAATCTCTATTTTCAATTTCTAAAATCTACTTTTCAATTTCAAATCAAGTCTTCTTTTCCAATCTCTTTTCAAAATCAAATTAAGTCTTTTCAAATCTACTTTCAAAATCAAAGTCTTTTCTTTTCTTGCATATCATGCATCATATCAAACTTCTTTTAAAATTCTTTTCAAAAGTGGATAGTATTGGACATATATTAATCAAAGATTTCGAATGAATGAACCTAGGGTGAATAAACATGTAGGTATCACAAGGGCGGGGTAGGGTGATGGCTTAGTGCATCTTCCCTATACGTAACCAACTTTCAGACTTAGAATCACTATTTTCAAAGACCAAAGGGAGTTATTTTCAAAAAGGGCTTAAATCTTTCCAAAGGTTGTTAAACAACCTATTTTCTTAAAAACCCTCTCTTGAGGAAGTTTTCAAAATCTTTTTTCAAAAACCCTAAGTATAATCTTTAGATTATACTTAGTTTTAGGTGACTTAACTCACCTTAATCAAGTTAGATGGCAACTTCAAATCTTTTTCAAAAGCTCTTATTCAAAATCAATTTCTAATTCAAACCAAGTCGAACTCATTTTTCTAGGAGGATAAGTTCTAATGAGAGAGCACTGTATTTTTCTCATTTGTCTTTTTTGAGTGTGAAAAATTGGGGCGCAACAACACCCCCACAAAAATCAAAGTTTTCAAACGCTCTCTCCTATGCTCGATCACCGAACTCTGGCCAGACGAGCCACCAGTAGATGACTAGCGCGCTCCCATTTGGACTGCGCACATTGAGAAACAACAGTCCCTCTAGTTACAAGATCTAAAACACTTCATCATCTACCAAGGCATCCTTTGCTACCGAGGTCCTATTGGCCTCCTTGCTCAGTGTGTTAACCTCCACGAAGCCAATCGCAGGCTCAATCAAATCCATGACCGTTCTTGTGGGATCGCCGACATCAACCTTCGCCGACGAGTCTAGCGGCAGGGATACTATTAGCCCACCTAACACATGGATGCCTTCCTCGTCCGAAAACGTTCTAACCGTTTCTTTTTGCACCAAGGACAATTGTTCAGACATGGGTTCGCTGGTTCCCCCCTTCGACGAATCCTTAGCACAGAGGTACCCCAACTCCTCCACCTTGCCCATCAAGACGAGCACCTAGGGGGTCACAAAATTTTTGAACATCTGCTACACCTAGGATATTACAGGCCCACTATGGAAGCAGATGCCCTCACTCACGCTCATCACTGCCAACTCCACGGAAACCTCATCTACGCACTAGCAGTGGATCTCCGCGCCTTGGGCACTTTATGAACATTTCACACTTGGGCAATAGACCTCATCGACCCTATTAATCCACCCTCCCGGGGGCACATTTGGATTCTAGCCTCCACAGAACTTTAAACCAAATAGGTATAAGCTGTCCCCCTCAAGCATGCCACAAGACCCGCGATCGCCAATGTAATCTGTGAATATATCATTTACCGCTTTGAGCTTCTAAAGGTGATCCTTTCAGACAATGGGACCCCTTTTGTCAACCGCAATATGGGGCAGCTTTTAGCTTCAAATAACATTATTCACCACAGATCAACACCTTACTACCCAAATGGAAAAGGGCAAGCTGAGGCCACCAACAAGAACCTCATCAAAATACTCAATTGAATGCTCGAAGATCACCAAACATAATGGGCTCACGTCCTACCCATGGCACTATGGGCATACAGAACCTCTAAGCAGCGCTCCACTCAGATGACACCCTTTTCCCTCGTTTATGGAGCCGAGGCTGTTCTCCCAGTCGAAATTTCCATTCCATCAACTCGAATCACCCTCTCTAGTGGGGTACTCCTCGATCATCGACCACAACAGCTTGAGTCCTTTAACGAGCATCGAGAGAAGGTGCAGGCCAACTGCCGAACGTACCAACAACGTATCACTCAAGCTTACGATGCACTCGTACGGCAACAACAATTCCAACAAGGGGACCTGGTCCTTCGCACTACCCCCCAAGTCATAAGGGGAACCTCCACTACCAAATTCGCACGAAAATGGGTAGGCCCTTTTAAAATATGAGAAGCTAATACAAGCGGGTACTATAGGATCACCAGGCCTGGCTCTACCACCACACCTTTGCCTATTAATGCCAGGTGGCTTAAAGTTTATTACCCTTAATACCCATGGTTTTGTCATTTTCATTTCAAAATCTCATTCTCATTGTAATTGTTAGTCTTATGTCATATTTTTAGCCTTTATTATGGCGTAACACCTACATTTTGTACACCCCACTACCAAACAAGAATTTTAAGCATGTGAATCATCACCGTTTATTCAAAATCCTTGCTTTTAAATTACATCAAGATTACAACTTAGCTCTTTTGAACTCATTACAGATCATAAAAGCCCTATCGCTACGGGTTAATCAATTCGGTGGGTCTCAATTTGAAGGCCTTCATAGGCAAATAGATAGTCCCCGCTTTGAGCAACTTTGGAATGCGCTCGCAAGCTACAAGCCGCTCCCCATTCCCGATGCCTCTCATTCCAAATATGCTAGGAAGAGAAGATAACAGCCCCCGATGTCAGACAAACAGCTCTGAGGCAGCCTCCATCCCCCTTGGGTGTACCGCCTGCACTGCTAGCCTCCCCCTCGGCTTCATCAGCACGCGTCCATGGTTAGGCCTAAACCCACAAGGACCGCATACAACTAAATCACCATCAGAGTTGGGTAAGCCCCCATGCACAGATTTCCTCTCAGATGCCATAGTACCTCTTTGAGAAGAGGCTTATCGACTCAAGCATCCCCTGGGTTGGGGCTATGCATACCACACATGGGGGGAACCTTCACCCAAGTAGTCTCTGGCTATCCAGGTGCCCCCCTTTCCTGATCCCCCCGATATTCCCCTCAACAACAGGAAGTAAGAGACACCGTAGAGGAGAAAATTTCAGCCCTACGGAACTCTATTCCCCCCTGTGGACGGTGGAGGTCAACACAGAAGTTGTTCCTAAACCACCCACACCCATATTGCTTCCCCTAAATACCCTCACTATAGGCGACTCTCAGTAAGGACTGGCTGATTTATTCTCCCCATCACCCTCTATTTGCTTCCTGCAGTTGATTTGTACCCTCACCTAGTCCCCTTGTCAGCAAGTGCTTTCCTCAGGTGCCTGATATTCTCCCCCCCTCACAAGTGCATAATGCAGGCCCTCAGCACCAAGCCCAGCGCTCATAGCTGCTTCAGTCCCAATCTCGTCACTCAAAATGTCCCCCAAATTGCCTGACGAGTCTGTAGGAATGGGCAGACCCCCATTGTCCATGGGTTCATCCCCTCAGGAACCATGTGCCTCAGCATCCTACAAAATAACAGATCAACCATCAAAACCTTTCTTTATGATATATTTCTATATATCTCCAAGTAGTCCAGCAAGCATACCTTCTACCTATTATCAGACGCCTCCACCTTAGTCATGCCAACGCTCACTGGCTCATGAATCACCACCCCTGAGGCCTGCAAAAGGGAACACTTAGAAACATTTTTCATGTACCACTAATAACTTGGAAATTCTATCAACCACAATAACATACCTTGTGCTTCTGCCCAACAACTGTAGAAGGCAGTTTGGGGCCACTGCCACTTACGAGCTTGACCATCTTCGTGATTGTCGTGTATAAGACTTTCGGGAGTATCAACCACCCGTCTACCATCTCTCGCATGAACAGTTCGTCCTTGCTGTAAGCACCCCATTTTTGCCCACTCGACAATCTCCAGCCTTACTGAACTCCCTTTTAAAACCCCATGAGAATATCCAAGCCCAAACCAACCTTCAGACCTCTATCTAATCAAGTCAACCACTTTTTGGGCCTTCCGGGCCTACCAAAAGCCCAATAACCAAAACGCCCCCAGGCATCGTCAAATCTGATCCAATTTGAAATATCTTCCTTAAGATGGTAAGTTCATTCAATTTAAATCCAATTCAATCTACCAATCGCCTCCCAGGCCCATTGGGCCCAATCAAGGCTTAATCACCCTTGTGGGCCCCCACTCTAGGCACGTATTTGAGAAAGTTCAAAATCCCTCAAGACGATAAGTTCACCCTTCCAAAATGTCCTTAGACAGTTAGGGATACTCAGTGTGCCATCCCAACTAATTCTGGTTCCATTTTGATCAACTCTGGTAAAAATATGACCATTTTGCCCTTAGGCACTCAATATGGCACAAATCCCTCCAGATGGTAAATACACCTTCCAGGACCGTCCCCAAATAGTCTGCCTTGCTTAATATGCCACCCCAATCCATCTTGACTTTTTCTGACCTATTCTGGACAAAATGACCAGTTTACCCCTGGTGGCCCGAGTACGCCCCGAAACCACATTGGTTTTGGGTACTAAACCGGCAGACCCTATCATACGTCCATGCTCAATCCAAGGTGAGTCCCGTGACTCCAAACACTTCCAAGTCAACGAAAGTCCCCTAAAGTGTCTCGTAGACGCTTTACTAGGGTTGTCTTTCCTCCCGATTCCTTGATTATAATACACCGTCAAATGACTTGAGAAATGCGTAAATCAGTGTCGCGCCCAGATTTTTTGCACTCGAGGAATACTCACACAAGTGAAAAAAATGCTGTACTCTCTTGTTAGAACTCACCCTCCTAAAAGAATGAGTGCGACTAGGTTTGAATTGAAATTGATTTGAATAAAGGGCTTTTGAAAAACATTTGGAGTCACCACCTAACTTGATCAAGGTGAGTCAGGCCACCTAAAAACTAAGCATAATCCGAAAACTACACTTAGGGTTTTTGAAAAAACGATTTTGAAAATATCTCCTCAAAAGAGGGTTTTTAAGAAAACAGGTTGTTTGGCAACCTTTGGAAAACATTTAGCCCTTTTTGAAAAATAACTCCTTTTGGTCCTTCGAAAACAGTGATCCTAGGTTCGGAGGTTGGTTACGTGTAGGGAAGACGCACTAAGCCATCACCCTACCTCGCCCTTTCGGTACCTACATGTCAATCTACCCTAGATTCACCTATGAGAGTATTTAACTAACTAATATTCAATCCTATTCGCTTTGAAAAACAATGTTTGAAAAGAAATGATGCATGTGATGCAAGTACAAAATAAGGAGTTGGAGAATAGATTTGGAAATAAATTTGAAAAGAAATTGATTTGATTTGAAAGAGATTTGAAATTAGATAGATTTGAAATTGAAAAGTTTTGGAAATTGAAAGTAGAAATTTGAAAATAAAAATTTGAAATTGAAAATTTGAAAATAGATTGGAGATTTGGAAAGATTTTGAAATTTGAAATTTGGAAGATATGGAGTAATTTGAAATTTGAAAGAAGTTGTGACCGCACCCATGAGGGTTGCCTACGTATCCTTTTGGAGGAATCAGGTCAGTTGTAGTTCGGATCGGAGTCCGATTGAAAATAGAATAGTTGATTTGAAGAAGGAGATTGAATTGAAAATTGAATTGGAAGATTGAGAGATTGAACTTTGAATAGAGGATTGAAAATTGAAATTTGGAATTTTGGAATTGAAAAGATTGAATTTTGATTTGAAAAGATAGAACTTTGGAAGAGAGATTTAGACTTATTTTGAAAAGACGAAGGTTTAGGAAACCTAGACATAGGAAAGATTTGACTTGACTTGGAAGGTTTAGGAGATTAGGAAAGATTAAATTTAGGAAATGTTTGAATTAGGAAACGGTCCGATTTAGGAAATTTTTGGTTTAGGAAAGTTTCAACTTAGGAAAGTAATGGAATTAGGAAAGTTCCCAAAATAGGAAAGTTTTGAATTTGTAAAGTTTTGAAATAGGGAAGTTTTGAAAGTTGAAAAGTTTAGAATTTAGAAAGATTTGAAGTTTAGAAAGTTTAAGATTTAGAAAGTTTTAAAATTTTAGTTTTAGAAAAGGTTTGAGTTTAGGAAGATTTGAAAACTTAGATTTGGAAAGTTAATATTCGGAAAGGGGTAGAATTAGGAAAAGGTTGAATTAGGAAAGATGTGGAAGTTAAGTTTTAAACTTTAGGAAAGATTTTTATGTTCAAGTTTTGGAAACTTAGTATTTAGGAAAGGAAAAGTTTAGGAAGGAGTTGAATTATGAAAGGTTTGGATTAGGAAGGGACTGGATTTGCTGTCTAAAAGCAAAGGTTTGATTTTGTTTCCAAAAACGGAGGATTGGATTTGGTTTCCTAAACAGGAAGATTTGATTTAGTTTCCCAAAGGGAAAATAGGATTTGGCAAGGATTTGGAAAGGGAGATTCTAGAAACCCTAGATTTGGAAACTTATAGTTTCGACGTAGAAAATAGGTTTTGGAAACGTGTATAGTTTGGATGTGAAAACAAGAAGTTTTGGAAACCTAGATTTAGGGCAAAGTTTGAAAATCATGTTTTTGGAAAGAAAATTAGGGTTTCCTAATTGTGAGTTCTAAGGCTTGATTTGGGCTCTAAGGCAAGAGTCTTTGGAAAGTGCGTTTTTGGAAACGAAGGTTTTAGAAAGAAAATCCTATGGAAAAGTTTCTAGAGGGAAGAGTTTTTGGAAAGTAAATTCGAAGAGAGAGTTTTTGGAAAGAGATTTTTAAAGAGAAGGAGTTTTTGGAAAGTATGATTTTGGAAACAAGATTTTTGGAAGGAAACCCTAGAGGGAAGTTTCTAGAAGGAAGATTTTGGAAAGAGAGTTTTTGAAAAGATTTATGAGCAGAGTTTTTCTAGGAAAGAGACCTAGGGAACGTTTTTGGAAATTAGACTTTGAAGAGGGCGTTTTGGAAAGGGGTTTGAAAAGAGAAGTTTTGGAAGATGGATTTTTGGAGGGAATTTTTGAAAACAACTTTGGAAAAGAAAATTTTAGGAAAATATATTGAAAAAGAGATTTTTAGGAAGAGATTTTTGAAAATAGAGTATTTTGAAAGGTGTAAAAGTTCTCACTTTCCTAAAGCGATTCTAGCCATAAGAAAGTTAGAACCACTTTAGGGAAGCGGTTTCGAAAACAGCAAGATTTGCGAATATGGACCATATTGGTCACTTTGAATGTTACACTTTCCTAAAGCAATCCTAGCCATGGAAAGACCAGAATCACCCTAGGATTGTGATTTTGAAAACAAGTTTTTGAAAATAGAATTTTGATGCAATTTTGAAAACAAGTTTGAAAACGATTTGAAAAAACAACTTTGAAAACGGTTTTTGGAAGATGCAAGATCATGATATGTACAATGCAATTTTGGGGTCGTGAACATACAAGGCTAAGGCTTCACCACATAATCAAGGGGGCCGGACCCACGTGGTCTCTGGTTAGACTAGAAGAAAGCCCCCAACACGGTGACTCTCCAATAGCCCAATCCTACCCATGGACCAAGAATCCCCTTGTTTCAAGCATGCAAAGAAGGGGGGGGGGGAAGAGATGGGGGATTAAAATAGAGAAAACCCAAGTGGGTTGGAGAGAGAAGAGAGAGGGGGAAGTGCAGAAATTTAAATGGATAACCTACCTTGTATCTTGTTTATTTTGCGCGCCTTGCTTTCTTCGGTCTTCGTCTTTGTCTTGATCTTCGTCTTCAATCTTCAAGAGCCACCTTCAATCTTCAAACTTCAGATTGCAACTCTTCAAGTCTTCGAAAGATAGTTGAAGGTTAGTGTATGAGTGTATAGGGGGTGTGTATGAGTGTATAAGAGGCTAGGGTTTCTTGTATGGTGGCTAGGGTTTGGAAAACCTAGGGAAGCTAGGGTTTAGGAGGTGCTCGAGCTCTGTATATCGAACTATATGATTTTTAGG
Source organism: Euryodendron excelsum (assembly GCA_033060915.1). Lineage (NCBI taxonomy): Eukaryota > Viridiplantae > Streptophyta > Magnoliopsida > Ericales > Pentaphylacaceae > Euryodendron > Euryodendron excelsum. The sequence goes on along the minus strand of CM065394.1, from coordinate 23,167,261 downwards.
TTGAGTTTGCGGACCCTTTTCACGTTGGAGGAGGCTATGTATTTATAGAGGTTGGACAACACTGGCGCCTATTGTAGTGGCGCCAAGCCATAATTTACACTAGCGCCACTAGGAATGGCGCCAAGCCAAAAAATGGCTTGGCGCCACTACTAGTGGCACCAGCCATTTAGGAAATATTTAAGGTCGGCAAGCCACGTATCTTTGACTATATTTGGGCGCCTGTACTAGTGACTACCATGCAATTTTTAGCCTAGCTTCACTAGGAGTGACTCCAGAAAGTCCGGGAATGGTTTAAGGGACCGGAAATGGCCCAGAAGGCTGGAAAAGAGCAGGAATACTTAAAATAGTGTCTTGGAGGTATTTAACTTAAAAAATGAGGATAGGATGTGTTGGAAGGGTTGACCGGGCCTTTAGGGGCAAAACGGTCAATCGGACCGAAAACTGTCGGGACAGACTCGAACTGTCCCGGAAGAAGACTTGAGATCATGAAACATTATTCAGAATGCTCTCAAAGGTTTCCGGCTTAATTCCCAATAGCCGGCGTGGTCGGAAAAGGAGACCGGCCCACCAGGGGTAAAACGATCATTTTTGTACCGGGTTTGCCAGAACTGACTCGGAATGATCCGGAAAGATAAAGGAAGATTGAGAATACTATAAAAAGCAGTCTCAGAAGGTTACCAATTTGATACCCAGAGCCAGTGTGGTTGAAAAAGGAGACCGGCCCACCAGGGGCAAAACGATCATTTCGCACCGGGTTTGCCGAAAATGACTCGGAATTATCCGGAAAGATAAAGGAAGATTGAGAATACTATAAAAAGCAGTCTCAGAAGGTTACCGGTTTGATACCCAGAGCCGGTGTGGTTCTCGGGGAATTCGGATGCCTAGGGGCAAAATGGTCATTTTGACCGGAAAGTCTCGGATAAGGTCCAAAGGGTAGTTTGGTCATTTTTTACTGAAGTGGGCTAACAGACACTGGTGTTGACCTAGGTTTTGAGTGTTTTCGCCACTTTGATGGCGGTCGTCGAGACACATGGGTTTGTTGGCAGTTCCCTATATCGACCTATTTGTGAGTATTTCCACTACTCTAAAGGTTGTGAGTATTTTCGCTACTCGGACCGTCTCAAGGAATAAACTGTCTCGAGAGAGGGATTGGAAAGGGGACTTATCGTCTTCAAAAAGACGTGCCTGGTTGGAACCGTCTTGAGGAATAAACTGTCTCGAGAGTAGGGTTGGAAAGGGGTCTTACCGTCTTCGAAAAGACGTGCCTGATTGGAACCGTCTTGAGGAATAAACTATCTCAAGAGTGGGATTGAAAAGGGGACTTATCGTCTCTGAAAAGACGTGCCTGAATTGGAACCGTCTTGAGGAATAAACTGTCCTGAGAGAGGGATTGGAAAGGGGACTTACCGTATTCGAAAAGACGTGCCTGAATTGGAACCGTCTCGAGGAATAAACTGTCTCGAGAGTGGGGTTGGAAAGGGGACTTACCGTCTTCGAAAAGACGTGCCTGAGTTGGAACCATCTCAAGGAATAAACTGTCTCGAGAGTAGGGTTGGAAAGGGGTCTTATCGTCTTCGAAAAGACGTGCCTGATTGGAACCATCTCGAGGAATAAACTGTCTCGAGAGTGGGATTGGAAAGGGGACTTATTGTCTCCGAAAAGACGTGCCTGAATTGGAACCGTCTCGAGGAATAAACTGTCCCGAGAGAGGGATTGGAAAGGGGACTTACCGTCTTCAAAAAGACGTGCCTGAATTGGAACCGTCTTGAGGAATAAACTGCCTCGAGAGTGGGGTTGGAAAGGGGACTTACCATCTTCGAAAAGACGTGCCTGAGTTGGAACCGTCTCGAGGAATAAACTGTCTCGAGAGTGGGGTTGGAAAGGGGTCTTACCGTCTTCAAAAAGACGTGCCTGAGTTGGAACCGTCTCAAGGAATAAACTATCTCGAGAGTAGGGTTGGAAAGGGGTCTTATCGTCTTCGAAAAGACGTGCCTGATTGGAACCGTCTTGAGGAATAAACTGTCTCGAGAGTGGGATTGGAAAGGGGACTTATTGCCTCCGAAAAGACGTGCCTGAATTGGAACCGTCTCGAGGAATAAACTGTCCCGAGAGAGGGATTGGAAAGGGGACTTACCGTCTTCGAAAAGACGTGCTTGAATTGGAACCGTCTTGAGGAATAAACTGTCTCGAGAGTGGGGTTGGAAAGGGGACTTACCGTCTTTGAAAAGACGTGCCTGAGTTGGAACCGTCTCGAGGAATAAACTATCTCGAGAGTGGGGTTGGAAAGGGGTCTTACCGTCTTCGAAAAGACGTGCCTGAGTTGGAACCATCTCGAGGAATAAACTATCTCGAGAGTGGGGTTGGAAAGGAAAGGACAATGCCCCTAAGGGAATTTCGGTCATTTTGCCTCTATTTGGGCCTGGTGGGCCCACGAGGCGATGGACAAACGGGATTTGAACTTAGAAAATTGATTTCGATTGGAATACGCCCACAATGACTTGAAAACAAGTCTGGACGGAGTATAGACTACCGAGCGGTCAAAAATGGGGTGCTTACAATCAGGGGATTCTCAAAAGCCTTTCCATAGGTCTTTCCATCGATACGACTCGATTGAATAGATCGCTTCCTGAAGCCCCGGATCGCATAACTCGAAAATTGTCATTTTCAAATACCCTTGAAGCGTCTCACAAACGCTCCGCTAGGGTTATCTTTTCTCCCGATTCCCTGATTATTATGCACCGTCAAACGACTTGAGAAATGCGTAAGTTATGAAATTTTCAAAAGTATTTCCAGAGTACTTTCCATCAGTACAGTCCGATCGAAGATATCATCCCTCAAAGGCCCTGATCACATGGCCCAAAAATCGCTACTTTTGAACATCCCTGGAGCATATCACAGACGCTCTACCAAAGTATTTTTTTGTACACGCTTCTCGAGATGATATCTCACTCTTCCAAACACCTTTAAAGCTCTCCAAAATTTTTCGGTTATTGAGAAATTATAAGAGAACATCATGAATGTAACCGATTTTCCTAAACCTTTCTAGATTTGCACAATTATTGAGGCAAAGTTAACAAAAAAGGTTTTTGGTGGCAGAGTGTATACTACATGTGCCCAGATTGTGATCAGATAGACCAAAAATTTTGCTTGCTCCCTAAGTCTGAGAAGTACAACCATGCCACGTGTCACTTTTCTACTAGAGTACAGGCGCATGTTCTACATACGCTAGAGGTTAAATTTTTGCCTATAAATACTAGGCCACCCCCCTTGATAATGCAGAATCGAAATTAGTAACGAAGCTCTGTAAAAATATCCTTAAAACTCTGAAATTCTATATACACCTCACCCTCTAAGCACTTAAGTTAGATTCAACCTCTCTCTAGCCTATACACCCCATCTACCAAGCTTCCAATGCCATAGAAGAGCTATTTCCAGCCCCTTCAAGCCTCTCTAAGGTCATTCAAATTCAAAACAAGGCATCCATGGAAGCTTGAAAAGTGCTTTAAAAGCAAAGGTGTGTAAGCACCCCATTTTTGCCCGTTCGACAGTCTCCAGTCCGTCCAGACTTGAGTTCAAGTCAATACAGACATATTTCGAATTAAATCATCTTTTCAAGTCTAATCCCATCAATCAATCGCTTCGCGGGCCCATTGAGCCCAAATAGAGGCAAAATGACCAAAGTGCCCTTAGGGGCATTGTTCGGTCCAATTCCAGTGGGCACATCTTTTCGAAGACGGTAAATCTCCTCTTCAATCCAATTCCAATTCCAATTCCAATTCCAATTAAATCTGGCACACTTTTTGAGATAGTTGATTCCTTAAGGTGGTAAGTCCATCTTGTCCGGTACTATTCCGAGATAGCTCCTTAGAACGGTAAGTCACTTCAAACCCATCGACCGGTACGAGACCTCAAGTCCCCGGGATGGTAGAACGGTCCACCTTTGGCGCCTGCTAGCCTGCCAATGCAGAAATGTATGTTTCGGCACGTCTTTCGAGAAAGTTGATTCCTCAGACGCTAAGTCCATCTAGCAGCTTTCCGAGATCAGGCAGTCTCTGGAATGATCGCGACCCGTTAGAATGGTGGAAACACTCATAAACAGGTCGATATAGGGAATTGCCAACAACCCCTATATCACGGGACCGCCGTCAAAGTCACGAAAACACTCAAAACCCAAATCAACACTAGTGCCTGCTAGCCCACTCCGGTGAAAAATAACCAAACTGCCCCTAGAGCCATTTTCGGCACGTTTCTCGAGACAGTACCTAAGTCTTCAAAACGATAAGTCCACCCTTCCAAGTTTGTCTTAAGGACAATCCGACATGATTAGGTGCCTTCCAATTAGTTTCGGGCCAACTCCGAGACATTCCGGTCAAGATGACCATTTTGCCCCTAGGCATCCGAGCTCCCCGAGAACCACACCGGCTCTGGGTATCAAACCCGTAAGCGCCCGAGAATACTTCTTATAGTATTCTCAACCTTCCATTATCTTTCCGGATCATTCCAAGTCAGTTTTGGCAAACTTGGTGCAAAATGATCGTTTTGTCCCTAGTGGGCCGGTCTCCTTATCCGACCACACCGGCTCTGGGTACCAAGCTGGTAACCTCTTGGGATATTCTAAGTAATATTTCCAAACCTCGAGCCTTCTTCCAAGACATTCTGAGTCCATCCCGGTAGCTTTTCAGCCCCGATTGACCGTTTTGCCCCTAATGGCCCGGTCAACCCCTCTGTCCCATCTTAACATCATTCTTCAAGTCTATTACCCCCGAGACACTGTTTTAGGGGTTCTTGTCCCTTTTCGGCTTTCCGAGCCATTCCCGACCCTTCAAATCATTTCTGGACCTTCCGGATTCACTCCTAGTGAAGCCAGGCTAAAAATTGCATGATAGTCACTAATACAGGTGCCCAAATCTTCTGATGATATGTTGCTTGCCGACCTTAAAACTTTTCTAAGTGGCGCCAAGTCATTCCAGCGTGAAAGGGGTCCGCAAACTTAGTCTAAAAACTCTCATCTTCGATACACAGAGCTCGTAGCCTACCCAAACCCAAGTCTTCTTTAGGTTTTCCAAACCCTAGCCTCTAGAAGGATTTTTTGCCTGGCGCTAGGTCATTACAGCGTGAAAGGGGTCTATAAACTCAGTCTAAAAACTCTCATCTTCGATACACAGAGCTCGTAGCCTACCCAAACCCTAGTCTTCTTTAGGTTTTCCAAACCGTAGCCTCCATACACAAACCCTAGCTCCCATACACTCACATACACCCCTATACACTCCTACACTAGCCTCCAAAGCCTCTATTGAAGACTTGAAGTGCTACAACACTGAAGTTTCCAAAAATCCAAGCAAGCTCTTAAAGATCGAAGCAAAGCAAGAAGAACAAAGCAAATAAAACCAAGCAAATAAAAAAAGACACAAGGTAGGCTTTCTTTTTACGTTTACGCAATTCCCTCCTCTCTCTTCTCTTTCCGAACCCACTTGGGTTTTCTTCTATTTTAATTCCCCATCTTCTTCCCCCCCTTTCTTGCATAGTTGAAACAAGGGACTCCCCGGTTCATATGTAGGATTAGGCTATTGGAAGTCACCATGTCTGGGGCTTTCTCTTAGTCTAACCGGAGACCACGTGGGTTCAGCCCCCTTGATTATGTGACGAAGCCTTTAACCTTGTATATTCATGACCCCAACTTGTATTGTGCATATCATAATCTTGCATTCCTCCAAAATTTGTTTTCCAACTTGTTTTCAAAACTCGCATTAAAATTGTTTTCAAACTTGTATTTAAAATTTTCTTCTTCAAAACTTGTTTTCAAAATCACAATCCTAAGGTGGCTCTAGCTTTTTCATAGCTAGGATTGCTTTACGAAAGTGTTACATTTAAAGTGGCCAATATGGTCCATATTTTCAAATCCTTTTTATTTTCAAAACCACTATCTTAAAGTGGTTTTAGCCTTCTTATGGTTAGAATCGTTTTAGGAAAGTGAGATATTTTTATGAACTTTCTAAAAACTTTATTTTCAAATCTCTCTTTCTAAAAAATCTCTTTTCTAATACGCTTTCTAAAAATTCTCTCCAATCTCTTTTCCAAAATTCTTTCCCAAAATTCTTTTCTAAAAATTCCCTTCACAAATCTATTTTCCAAAACTCTTTTCAAAACTCTTTTCTAAAAAGCTTTCTTTAAAATTCACTTTCTAAAAATATTCTCTAAATTTCTTTCTTAGAAACTCTTTTCAAAAATCTATTTCCTAAAAACTCTTTTCAAAAATCTCATTCCAAAAACTTTCTTTTCAAAATTCACTTTCCAAAAACTCCTTTTTAAGATCTCCTTCAAAAAACTTTTTCTTTCCAAAAATTCTGCTTTCCAAAATCTCTTTCCTTAGAGCCTAAGTCAAGCTCTAGATCCAATGATTAGGAAACCCTAATTTTCTTTTTTAAAACATGATTTCCAATCTTGCCTCAAAATCTAGGTTTCCAAAATCTCCTTCTTTACATCTAAATCATAAGTTTCCAAAATCTATTGTCTACGTCAAAAATATAGTCTTCCAAATTTAGGATTTCTAAAACTTCATCTTTCCAATTCCATGTCAAATTCAATCTTCTCTTTAGGAAACCAAATCTAATCTCCCCATTTAGGAAACTAGATCCAATCCACTGTTTTTAGAAGCAAAATCAAAACACCTCTTTTAGAAACAAAATCCAATCTTTTGTTTTAGGAATCTTAATCCTTCCTAATCTAGATCTTTCCTAATCTCAATCCTTCCTAATCCTATACTTTCCTAAACCTTAAGTTTCCAAAACCTAAACTTTTAAATCTTTCCTTAAACTTTAAGCTTCCTAATTTTTGTTAATTCCAACCTTTCCAAATTTCAACTTTCTAGATCTAAATCTTTAAATCTTTCTTAAACTCAAACTTTTCTTAATTTCAAGTATTTCTTAAACTAAACCTTTGAATCTTTCTAAAATTCAAAACTTTCTAAATTCGAAACTCTTCTAAGTTAAAGCTTTCTAAATTCAAAACTTTCTTAGATTAGAACTTTCCAAACTCTAAATCTTTCTTAAACTAAACTTTTCCTAATTCAAACTCTTTCCAAAAATCAACTCTTTCTTAAAACAAAAACATTCCAATTTCAAAACTTTCCAATTTTAATTCTTCCATAATTTGAAATTTTCCTAATTCGAAACTTTCCTATTTCAAAACCTTTCTTAAAATGAAACTTTCCTAATGTGAAACTTTCCTATTTTAAACTTTTCCTAATTTGAACCTTTCCTAAATCTAGATCTTTCCAAAACAAGTTCAATCTTTCTTAACCTCGAGTCTTTCCTAAGTCTCATCTTTCCTAAGTCTAGATTTCCCAAAGCTCTATCTTTCCAAATCTAGTCTAAGTTCTCTTTCAAGGGTCAAATCCTCTTTCAAGTCCAATTCTAAGTCTAAGTTTAATATTGGTTTCAAATCTTCTATTCCGAATTTTAAATCAAAAACTCTTTTTCAAATCAAACCTTCTATTTTCTATCGGACTCTTGTTCGAACTACAGCTGACCCGATTCCTCAAAAGGGATACGTATGCAACTCTCATGAGTGCGGTCATAACCATTTTCAAGCTTCTATTTCCACAATCTTTTTCAAACTTTGAATTCCAAAAATCTATTTTCAAATCTTCAATTTCAATTTTCAAAACTTTCTTTCCAATTTCAAACTTTAATTCTTCTTTTCAAATCTATCTTCAACAACAATTAGGTTCTTTTCAAATCTATTTTCAAACTCTCTTATTCTTACATTTGCATATCATGCATCATTCTTTTAAACATTCTTTTCTTAAAGTGGATAGTTTTGGACATGTATTAATCGAAGACTTTAATGGGTGAATCTAGGGTGAATAGATATATAAGTACCGTAAGGGCGGCGTAGGGTGATGGCTTAGTGCGTTTTCCCTACACGTAACCAACCTCCGAGCCTAGATCATTGTTTTCAAAAGACCAAATGGAGTTATTTTCAAAAAAGGGCTTAAATATTTTCCAAAGATTGTCAAACACCCTATTTTTTTAAAAACCCTCTCTTGAAGAAATATTTTCAAAATCGTTTTCAAAAACCCTAAGTGTGGTCTTTGGATTGTGCTTAGTTTTTAGGTGACCTAACTCACCTTAATCAAGTTAGGTGGCGACTCCGAATTATTTTCCAAAAACCCTTTATTCAAATCAATTTTCAATTCAAACCTAGTCGCACTCATTCTTCTAGGAGGATGAGTTCTAACGAGAGAGTACAATATTTTTCCCACTTGTGTGTGTATTCCTCTAGTGCAAAAAATCTAAGAGCGACAAGGTGGTATTTCCTTTTACATTTTTCCATTCCCACTCTTTCCTTCTCCCTCCTAGCCTACTTAGGCTATTCTCTATTTTAAACCCCCATCTTCTACCCACTTTTCTTGCATGCTTGAAACAAGTGAGCTCCTAATTCATGCCTAAAGGAAACCTTATGAGAGCCACCATGTAAGGGGATCTCTCACTAGCCTACTTTAAAATGGCATGGCCTTGGAGTACCTTGCAATTTGATGTGGCCTATAGCCTTATATGATTTCATGACCCCTCTTTACATATGAATAGAATTTTCATATATTGCATGCTTAGCCCCATTTTCAAATTCATCATTATTTTTTAAAAACCTTCACTATCTCATTTCTATGTCTTTTTCGAATTCCATAATCAAATTTTTTTTTAAAAATGGTTTTAGGAGTTGGTGCCTTGAAGCCTAGGTCAAACCCTCAATTTTCACATCTTAGAAAACCCCCCTTTAAGCCCCTTGACTTCATTTTGCATCCTTATATTTCTTTACATTTCATGTTGCATAAAATTAGCTTTCAAACCCTTCTCTTCTATATTGATTTTTAAGAATCCACTCTCTTAAACCTTGTGATTGAAATGGTCCCTTGGAGCCCTCTTTTGAGTGGTTTTCCCACCATCTTGACCATATGAATCCTAGTTCATTAGAATTGATTTTCTACACCCCAAAAGTGGTTGGCAAAACAACCCCCTTCAAGAAGAATTCTCAAAAGTTCATTTTCTTTAATTTGCATAAAAAAATGATTTTTTCAAAACAACTCTTTTCATCTTAATTTTTATAAGTTTTATTCTCTTAAATATTGTGGTTGAAATGGTCCCATGGAGTTCTCTTTGGAGTGATTTCCTTTAAATCAACCATATGAACCCTTATTCTTTAGAGTAGTCTTCAACATCTTAAAAGTAGTTTTGCAAAACCTCCTTTCTAAAAATAATTTTCAAAGGTTCATTCTCTTTAATTTTCAAATCTTCAAAACTATCTATTCAATGTTAATTTTCACAAGTTTTACTCTCTTGATTTAGTGGGTGAAATGGTTCCAAGGCAACTCTCTCTTGAGTGGTTTCCAAATACCAACCATAGGAACCCAACACTCACTTAAGTGGATTTCATAAAATGGTTTTCAAAACACACTTTCAAGTTTCATGCATAATACCACATTTCCAAAACCACTATGTCAAAATCCTTGTTCAAAACCACCTTCCAACCCTAGTTATCCAACTTTAGGTTAACCCAACCCAAGTTAGTTAATCCTAGGTCAACCAAACCCTAAGTTAACCTAACCTTAGTTAGTTAACCTTAGGTCACCTTTATCCTAGTTTAACGTAACCCAAGTTAGTTAACCCTAGGTCACCTTAACCCTAGGTTAACTTAACTCTAGTTAGTTAACCCTAGGTTAATCCAACCCTCGTCCAACCTAACCTGAGTTAGTTAACCCTAGATCAACCCAACCTAGGTTAATAAGCTTCAAGGCTCCAATTCAAAGACCCCTTTTCAAATAACCCTTCAACTCAAAAAACTATTTTCATAACATACTTTTAAAAACATCATACTCTCTTAAGATTTCAAAAATCAACTCCAAAACCTTTTCAAATATACCTATACTCTATCTTAAAAAATGCTTCTAAAAAGTCCTTTTAAACTTGTCTTAACTAAAATGGCTAGACACTTAACATTTTTCAAAAACTATTTGCAAAATGTCTTTAAGAACTCACAACTCTAAGGTGTCCCTACTCCTTTTATGGTTAGGAATTCCAAAGGAAAGTCATACATTAAATACAACCTTTAAGGTTGCCTATATTAGGGTTCCAAAACCCTCAGTGTTTTTCAAAAGCCGTTTTCGAAAATGATTTTCAAACATCACATTCTTGAAGCAACCCTAATCCTTCAATGGTTAGGATTGGTCAAGTATAAGTGAGATATTCAAGAAGGGATCTATAACACTAAAGTTTTAAAAACCAGAAGAGAAGTTTTTAGCCTCTTTTTTCCGAATTTGTTTTCAAAACTCATAGCCCTAAAGGAGTTTAGTTCTTCAATGACTAACCTCCTAAAGGTGATGAAACATCAAACATGTCTTTCAATAAGGTATTTAAAAACTAATTTCAAAAGCTTTTCAAAGACAAATTCACAAGAGCATTTCCAATCCAAACTCTACCTCCAAGGTTTTTAAAACAAGACTTTAAAACATTTACAGAACTCCCTTTGAGTTATTCCAAAACCTTTCCAAAACTTCCTTGAGTTATTCCAAAACTTTTTCAAAACTCCCTTAAGTTGTTTCAAAGCATTTCTAAAACTTCCTTGAGTTGTTTCAAGAATATTTTAAAACTCTCTTGAGTTAATTTCAAAAACATTTAAAATCATCTTCAAACCCAATTTCAAAAATACTTCAAACATCTTAAGTTCTATCTCAAAAGTATTTTTCCAAACTCAAGTTCTCTTTCTTCAAAGATCACAAAGCGTCTTCAAACCTTTTCAAAGACCTCAATGTGTCTTCAAAACATTCCAAAGGCTCTAATGTGCCTCTTCTCTATCGACCCCTTGCCCAAACTACGAATGACCTGATTCTCGCCAAATGAGATACGTAGGCAATCTAAAATGGTGCGGTCATAACTTTTATTTCAACACAAGTTTCCTTTTCAAAAGTTTCCGTCAAGTCAAAATTTTCATCCCAAATCACTTCCAAACTTTCTATTTTCAAACATCTTTTAAAAAACATGCATCATACATCATTCATCCAAAAAGTAATAGCCAAACCCCGTTTTCAAAACTCTAAAGTGGATACAAGTAGACAATTAGTAACTGGTGATTCAAGTGAGTGAACTAAGGGTGATTAAACATGTAGGTACCGAAAGGGCGGGGTAGGGTGATGATCTTAAAATATCTTCCCTACACGTAACCAACCCTCGGACCATAAATTTCTATTTTGAAGACCAAAATCGAAGTCACGTTTTTAAAAAGGTTTTAAAACATTTTGAAAGGTTGCTTAAGACTTCTTTTCCAAAAACCTTCTCAAAAAGGACATTTTTAAAACCTTTTCAAAAAAACGTAAGTTTAGTCTTCAGATTACACTTAGTTTTAGGTGACCTAACACATCTTTAACTATGTTAGGTGGCGACTTCCATTTTTTTACAAAAAAGCCTTTAAATCAAATCAAGTTTTTAAGTTCAAACCTAGTCGCACTCGTCCTTCTAGGATGATGAGTTCTAACGAGAGAGCACCGTGCTTTTTCCAGAGCTAATAAGGCTTGGTTCTAAAAACTAGGGAATGAAACTTGCGATGTGGCTCCACCACTATGATCTTCAAGTGGCAAGCCCATTCGCTAAGTTCTCCCCAATTGACCAAAACGCGAGCTTTACGCGGCACACACAAACCACACTCCTCTTGGACCACGTCCTCCAATGCCAAAGCCAAGGGCTCCACGAGCATATACTTGTCAAAGGACTCCAAGTTCTTCTTCCAATAAGTCCTCTAGGCTCGCATCCCTTTACCTTCGCACCCCTGGCCATTCACCTGCATCCCATTAAAAGGTTGCTTGCTAGCCTTCACATCTGCTATAATGAATTGCTCTATAAACTCGCGTACCGAGCTAAGCTTAGCAACAAAGTCAAGAGCTCCCTAATCGTAACCCAACTAGCGGGCCACTCGGTGAATCGTAACCCAGAGCACGCACTCAGCCATAACCTCAATAAAGTCATAATCCTCCCTCACCAACACTTCCTAATCCTCGTCCTGGTACAAATCTAAGCCTGCCACACCATCCAAGGGCTCAACATAAGGGTATGCAGTGAATTCAGTCGGCTCATCAATCACCCCCTTCAGACTGGCGCAAGGCACCACACCTGCCCACCTTAGTGCGCAGTAATAGATGCTCACCTCGTTTGCATCTTCCTCTGCCTCGTCACCATGAACCTTGCGAGCAATTGGAGCTGCACTTTTGAACCTCTCAAAGAGGAACATTTGAAGGAAGTTCGTGCAGACATAGCTGCACACGTTATAGTGGCCCACTGACTTCGACACATTCTCCTTCATCTGATCCAGAGGAGCGTAAATGGTCCCCAAAAATAAGGCCCAAGGGCCAGATGCCTCCCATTCGCCAACACGGCTGCCATAGGATAGAGGGAGTAGTTCACTCCATCAGATGGAGGCCCCTCGAAGACATGATAAGACAACCACGCGGTCAAAAACGTGGCCAAATGAAATGAACTACGAAGCCTCACCCACTCCATGCCGCGGCGGCGATCTTCCTTGGTATGTTCCCCAGACTTTGCCAACTCCTTAGGTAACCCTCTCAGATCGCGGTATTAGTAGATGGTCCACCCCTTGAAGGTATTCTTTTGCATCTTGCTCGGGGGAGCCTTCACAAACTCACTCACTACCCCTATGGCCACAACCTGCCCTAACTGTAAGCCCTTCACTACTTCCCGCTCCTGGGAAGAAAGCACAAAGGTGCAAGGATCAGTGTCCCCCATAATGGGAAGCCTCATCAAGGCACTCACATCCTCTAAGGTAGGGCTGCACTCCCCACCAACAGTCACAAGCGTGTGGGTCTCAACACTCCATCGTGACAATAGAACATCCAACCATGAAGTGCTCCTCCTCACGTTTTGGTTATACGTGCTCATCACAGCCTTGTAGATAACGACTTATTGTAAAACTGCCACAAAGGCGGCATTATCCAAAACCTCCTCCATCCAAACTTCCAAATGCTCCCCAGACGCACAGTAGCTATCCTAGGCAGGGAAGGAAAATGGACACTCCCCCCGCTCAACCATGAAACACAAGCACGACTTGGGTGTAATGAAAGTCTCATGCACTGGTCTGGCCTCTTCACGAGCAAGGAATAGAGGAGCTGTAGCCACGAGCCTCTCCGCATTAAAGTATGGAAGCTTCATCCACAATGTATCCTCGCCCCCGATAAGGGGCTTAGCACCAATAATCTACGTCGGGGACACCCCTGCCCCATTTCTTCAAATTCTTCTTCTCATTCACCCCCAAACCTTTAAGCAAACTTGCCACTAAAGTACACGCTCATGACATCCTCTATGTTGGCAAATGATTAAGGCGTGAAAAACTTCAAAGGTTGAATGCTCGAAAAACCTCTTGACACACACAAGCAGGACTTAAGGAGTCTTAAAGAACAATTAAAGAAGACAAAAGTTTAAGGTATAGACAATATGGAATCATGAGCCCTTAAGACGAAACTCAAAAGTTCAAAAGTATGAAACTGAGGCCAAGGACCCTTTTTATACCTCTCAACTAGTGCCTCGAAAACGAAGAGTTGCCAACAATGATGACTATCATCAATCGTCGCGTGGATCGGCTTATAATGGTCACAAATCATAAATAGCAACCACCCACATTAATGACAGACATAACGACCTTGGACACGTGGCATCCCAGAGATGGTTTTGAATGGACAAGCATTTCAACCATCATTTCCAACGGTCACACCGGTCCCCAATCAAGGCCTCATGCCCAACCGGTACTAGCAACAGTCACATAATTTGCCCTGCCATGTGATATGCATGCGGGGGCCCATTGGGTAAATAGCCACACATGTACAAGGGGGCTAATGTAGGTACCCTATCAGCGGATGCCACGTGGCACCCCACCTGTCCACCTAGCAGACCACGTGGGTTCCATGGGCACCTCAAAGTCAAACATTGGTCAAGTAATGCTTGGACAGACCGGCTCGGCGCCCTCGCCCCTGCGACAGGCTCAATACCCCTATCATTAGCCTTATACAAACAACTCTAAGAGCTGCCCTTAAGCCAGGCATGGCTCCGGCCAAAAAAAGCATCCGTGCAAGACGGGCTTCACGCCTAGCACGCCACAAGGCCCTATGTCTCAGCATCTAACAAGCTTAGGCCCCTAACCTCCTAACTCAGCTCACTCTCACTCTCACTTGGGACCCCTCTCCATGGATAATGGAATGGAGGCTAGAAATAAAGAGATTGTTGAGCCGCGCGCCCCACGAGCGCGCGGGGGACCAGTTCCATTAACCAGCTAAGAGAGAGAGATCCACCCTCAGATCCAGTCGAATATGATATCTTAAGCATTAAATGCTGATCCGATGCACATTTAATACAGCAGACACGTGGCATGTCATGGCTAGATAAAAGCCTAACACCCTGGTAGATTACATATCTAATCACTCGGTCGCAGCCCTGACATGGCCTCTCCAAGTCATGATGGTGGGGTTCAGGCCAGTCCAATCGGTGGATGCCACGTGTCCACACTGTATCAATTACTACCCACTATAAATACTCTCAGCTCATTTATGACAAAGAGGACAGCTCGATTACATTTATTACACAAGTCACCAATAAGCTCTCTCTCTCTCTCTTGCTTGCCCCTTGTTCTCGCCCTCTCCATAGCCAGGAGACCCGAGTGAGCCTATTCAGTGATTACTAGGACTCCAAGACGGACCCACACCTCGGTCAACCCAGGCTCTTGGTCCAACTATACAAACACTTGTAAATAAATTTTGCATTTTACAATAATTTTGTAAATAAATTTCCTATTCTTCAATAAATTTCTTATTTTTTCAATAATTTTGCAAATTAATTTTCTATTTTTTTTATAAATTTCATAAATCAATGTCTTATTTTTTCAATAAATTTTTTATTTTCACAATAACTTTTATATTTTTACTATAAATAAGTGTTTTACAATAAATTCGTAAATAATATTTTTTTACTTGTAAATAAATTTTATATTTTACAATAACTTTGTAAATAAATTTCCTATTTTTCAATAAATTTTGTATTTTTTGAACATACCTAACGATAATTACGTGCTTTTACAATAATTTCATAAATAAAATTTACTTGTAAATAAATTTCGTATTTTTACAACAATTTTGAAAATAAATTTTCTATTTTTTTTCAATAAATTTTGTATTTTTACAATAATTTCATCAATCAATTTCGTAAAAAAAAAAAATTAAAAGGCTTACTACATATTTCAATAAATTCCCTATTTTAATAATATGTTTTTTTCACCAAGACATATTTTCAATTAATTTTTACTATGTCTCTTAAAAAAAAAATTTACTTACTGGTAAATAAATTTTAGATTTTCATTTTGTATTTTTACAATAATTTTGTAAAAATAAATAAAATGCATATTTCTATTATAACTGTTTAGTAATTACTAACACAGAAAACATGACAATGAAAATAAATAAAACACATCTATTTTAACAATTTCAATAATATAAAACAATGTAACTATATATAATAATATTATACACCTAAACAAGACAAACAAGATAAGTAAATTTTATAAAAGCTTACCCAACAAGAGGGTGACTGCCGGAGTACCGAGAGTAAGGGAGGTGTTTGTTAGAGTGACGGGACCAACAAAAATCACTACATTAGAATTAATTGTAATCTTAGTGATCTTTAAACTACATTAGAAAATAATTATATATTCAAAAAAATATAATAATGCATACAACTTTTGTAGTTAAACAAGTTACCGGTTACAAGCTTGCTGCTAGGGGAGGAGAAAACTAAGCCAGGACTATTAACTCCATGCCTTGATTTTGACGATAACAAACCATCACGTTGTTTTTCTAATGAATTTACTTTATGTGCAGAAAGTATTTATTAATTCTATTCACACTTTGCTTAAGAACAATTATAATGAAAGTTGTGATTAGAAGATGGTTTCGAAAGCTTAATGAATGAGTTTGAATGAATTAGATAGATGATAACAAACCATTATGTTGTCTTTTTAATGAATTTACTTTATGTGCAGAAAGTATTTATTAATTCTATTCACACTTTGCTTAAGAATGATTATAATGAAGGTTGTAATTAGAAGATGGTTTTGAAAGCTTGATGAATAAGTTTGAATGAATTAGATGGTTGTTTGATCAATCTTACAAGAAGCTGAAGGTAATCTAAGCGATTAACAAACATTGAAGAACATAGATAAGCTTTGAATGCATACCACAATGGATTGAAGAACTTGAAGATTACTAAAGGAGTCTTACAAAGAATTTATTGAATCAACTTCATCTCGAAGAGATTGAAGGTCCTCTACTTGTCCAAATTGATTTGAAGAAGGAGTTGTGAAGGCTTGATGACTTGAAAACCTCATTGGATAAATTGAAGAAGCTTTTGACAATTTTGAAGCTAGTTGTATAAGTCTCAAAGAAGGTTGAAAAAGCAGGGCATGAGTTGGCAACTGTTATAGGAGCTAACACCTTCTAAACATTTGACCTTGAAGGACTGAACTTAAAGCAGCAAGTGTTAACGCCCTATATGAGAGTCAATGCCTATAGTTCCAGAGAGCTCAGGTAAGAAAAATAAAGCAGCAAGTGTCGACGCCCTATATGAGAGTCGACACCTATGGTTCCAAAGAGCACGGGTCAGAAAAATAAGGAAGCAAGTATCGACACCCAATATGAGAGTCAACACTTGAACAACAAAGAGAAGAAAACTGTAGAAGCAAGTGTCGACACCCAAAACGAGAGTCGACACCTGAAGGAAATCTGGACAGTAACGGTATTATTTTTAAATGTTATGCAATACTTATTTCGTATTAGATGATCTCCCAGCTACCTCCAACGATTGGATATGATACAAGACTATAAATACAAAGTCTCCAAAGCATTTAGAAGATAGATACAAGATCATAAAGGCTATACACCAGATTTGCCAACATGTTTTGTTCTTCACTGCCATATTCTTCTATTCTTCTGTTGTGAGGTAATTGATTGAGCTGTAACTGATACATTTACTTCTTGAGGGTGTACCCATTTTGTTAAACTCATTCTTTTTTGTTGGGTTGGGTTATAACATGTAAGTTTTGAGTGACTCTTGGACAAAAACACTTGGGAATTAAGAGTTTGGAGTAAACTCTTGTAAAAGTGAGCTGGCACTTGAAGAAATAGCAGCTGTGTAAAAGATAGAGTCTTTGCATAGTGGAGGATCCCCTCGAACGAATCGAGGAAGATAGGATGTAGGTAAAGGATTGTTGAACCTTTTTAAAAATCCCGGTGTCTTCTTTCTCTGTTTTACTCGCTGCACTACTTTATTTTGATTGGAACATCATAATATCTTGTTTGTATTCTTACATTGCATATGATTACTGTTCCATTGATTTTTTACAATCCTCATATTGGTTTAAATTGCTTATATTTTTATAAAACCCAATTCACCCCCCCCCACCCCTCTTGTGTTAATTCTTCGGGTCAACAATTGGTATTAAAGTCAGGTGCTCTTTATATAATCTTAACATCCTAAGAGTAGATCTATGGCAACCAATATTTGATCCTCTCTTGGAGAAGTTCAATCCAAAAATAAACCCCCTATATTTAATGGAACAAATTATAACTATTGGAAGAATCATATGAAAATTTACATTTAATCTGTTGATTATTGTCGCACTCAGATTTTTTGCACTCGAGGAATACACACACAAGCGGGAAAAATACTATACTCTCTCGTTAAAACTCACCCTCCTAGAAGAACGAATGTGACTAGGTTTGAATTGAAAATATATTTGAATAAAGGGCTTTTGAAAAACCTTTGGAGTCGCCACCTAACTTGATTAAGGTGAGTTAGGTCACCTAAAAACTAAGCATAATCCAAAGACTACCCTTAGGGTTTTTGAAAAAGATTTGGAAAACACTTCCTCAGGAGAGGGTTTTTAGAAAAACAGGTTGTTTGGCAACCTTTATAAAATAATTAAGCCCTTTTTGAAAATAAACTCCATTTTGGTCTTTCGAAAACAGTGATCTAGGTTCGGATGTTGGTTACGTATAGGGAAGACGCACTAAACCATCACCCTACCCCACCCTTGCGGTACCTACATGTCTATCTACCCTAGATTCACCTATGAGAGTCTTCAACTAACAAATGTTCCATCCTATCCACTTTAGAAAAAAAATTTTCAAAAAGAATTATGCATGATATGCAAGTGTAAGAAAAGAAAGAGAGTTAGAAAATAGATTTGGAAATTGATTTGATTTAAAAAGAAATTTGAAAGATAGATTTAAAATTGAAAGTTTTAGAAATTAGAAATAAAGATTTGAAAATAGAAATTTAGAATTGGAAGTTGGAAAAAAGTTGTGGAAATAGAAATTTGAAAAATGTTGTGGAATTTGAGATTTGAAAAGGTTGTGGAAATATAAACTTGAAAAAGGTTGTAACCGCACCCAGGAGGGTTGCCTACGTATCCTTTTGGAGGAATCAGGTTAGTTGTAGTTAGGAAAAGAGTCTGATAAAAAATAGAAGGTTTGATTGGAAAAAGAAATTGAATTGGAATTTGAATTTGATTTGAATTTACAATAGAAGATTGGAATTTGAAATGGAAGAATAGAGACCTTAGACCTAGGAAGATAGGACTTAGAAAGGACTCGTGATTAAGAAAGACTTGACTCGAATGTTGGACTTGGAGGATCGAAGAAAGATTGGATTTAGGAAAGGTTCGAATTAGGAAAGGTCCAATTTAGGAAAGTGTCATTTTTGGAAAGTTTCGTTGTAGGAAAGTTTCAATTTAGGAAAGTGTTATTTTAGGAAAGTTTCATTTTAGGAAAGTTTTGAAATTAGGAAAGATTTTGAAATTAGGAAAGGTTTCGTTTTAAGAAAGTATTGAAACTGGAAAGTTTTGAATTTAGAATGTTTTGAAATTGGAAATTTTTGAAAGTTGGAAAGTTTTGAGTTTAGGAAGTTTTAGATTTGGAAAGATTTGAAGTTTTGAATTTGGAAAGTTGAAATTTGGAAAGGGATGAAATTAGAAAAGGGTTGAATTAGGAAATATTTGAAAGCTTAATATTTAAGGAAAGATTTGAAAGTTTTGGGACACTTATGGTTTATGAAAGTACTAGATTAGGAAAGAGTTGAATTAGGAAAGATTTGGAAGCTTAATATTTAAGAAAAGATTTTAAAGTTTTGGGAAACTTATTGTTTAGGAAAGTACTAGATTAGGAAAGAGTTAAATTAGGAAATATTTGGGTTTGGAAGGATTGAGATTCCTATTTCCTAAAATAAGGGATTGAATTTTGTTTCTAAAAATAGATGTTTTGATTTTGTTTCAAAAAACGGAGGATAGGATCTAGTTTCCTAAATGAGATATTGGATTTGGCACGAATTTGGAAGGATGGAGTTTTTAGAAATCCTAGTTTTAGGAAGACTATAGTTTTGACGTAGAAAAGAGGTTTGGGAAATATATATAATTTTGATGTAGAAAAGAAGAGGTTTCGGAAACATAGGTTTTAAGGCCAAAATAAGGGATTGGAAATCATGCTTTTGGGAAGAAAAATTAGGGTTTCCTAATTGTGGCTTCTAGGATTTAACTTAGGCTCTAAGGAAAGAGTTTTGGAAAGTGAGTTTTTAGAAAGGGAGATTTTTTGAAGGAAATCCTAAAGAGGAGTTTCTAGATAGTGAATTTTCAAAACGGTCACTTTGTATCGGGTTTACCAGAACTGACTCAGAATGATCCGAAAAGATAAAGGAAGGTCAGGAATACTATAAAAAGTATTCTCGAGAGGTTACTGGTTTGATACCCAAAGCCGGTGTGGTCCCCAGGGCGTTCCGATGCCTAGGGGCAAAATGGTCATTTTGACTGAAAAGTCTCGGAATTGGCCCGAAACTGACTAGCAGGCACCTAATCATGCCTGATCATCTCTAAGACAATCTTGGAAGGGGTGGACTTACCATTTTGAGGACTTAGGTGTTATTTAGAAAAACAAGCCTGAAAATGGCCCTAGGGCCAATTTGGTCATTTTTCACCGAAGTGGGCTAGCAGGCACTGGTGTTGACCTGGGTTTTGAGTGTTTTCGCTACTCTGACGGTGGTCTCGTGATACAGGGGTTTGTTGGTAATTCCCTATATCGACCTATTTACAAGTATTTCCACAACTCTGACGGTTCGCGATCATTCTTGAGACTGCTTAATCTTGAGAAGCTGCTAAAGAGACTTAGCGCCTAAGAAGTCAACTTTCTCAAAAGGCATGCCAAAATGGACAATTCTGCATTGGCAGGCTAGTAGGCGGCAAAGGTGGACTGAGCAAAGGTGGACTGTTCTACCATCTCAAGGACTTGGGGTCTCGTCCCGGTCGACAGGTTTGAAGGGACTTACCGTTCTAAAGAAACTCTCTCTGAAAAACATGCCTAAAAGGATAGACTTACCGTCTCGAGGAATCAACTTTCTCGAAAGAGGGATTGGAATTGGAATTGGAAAAGGAATTGAAAAGGGGTTTTATTGTCTTCGGAAAGACGTGCCTGTTAGAATATGGAAAGGGGACTTACGTCTTCGAAAAGACGTGCCTATTAGAATTAAAAACAATACTAAACTTCTTCGGAAAGACGTGCCTATTGGAATTTGGAAAGGGGACTTACCGTCTTCAGAAAGATGTGCCTGATTTGGAATTGGACCGAACAATGCCCCTTAGGGCATTTTGGTCTTTTTGCCTTTATTTGGGCCTAGTGGGCCCTCGAAGTGATGGATAGACGAGATTAGGACTAGAATTCTAGAATATGTCCATATTGACTTGAAATCAAGTCTGGACAGACTGTAGACTGCCGAGCAGTCAAAAATAAGGTGCTTACAATTATGAGTTATGGAGGATTATTGTAAATGGTCCCAAGATCCCTACCAAAACAATTGAAACAATGGTTGTTGCTAAGACTGAAGATGAATGGGATGAAGATGACTTTAAACTTTTACAAGCTAATGCTAAAGTCATGAATTTACTTTCCTGTGCATTGGATTCAAATGATTTTAATACAATTTCCACGTGTGATTCAGCAAAGGAAATCTGGGACAGGTTAGAAGTAACTCATGAAGGTACAAATCAGGTGAAAGAATCCAAAATAAATATTCTTGTGCATAATTATGAGATTTTTAGAATGAGAACTGATGAATCCATCACTGAGATGTTTACACGATTCACTGATATTGTTAATGGACTAAAATCTATTGAAATAATATATCTTAACAGTGAGCAGGTTAAGAAGATCCTTACATCCTTACCAAAGACATGGGAAGTAAAAGTAACAGCAATTCAAGAAGCAAATGATCTCAACACATTACCACTTGAGGAACTATTAGGCTCTTTAATGACATATGAGTTAACACAAAAACAACATACTCAAGAAAAAAAAGACAAAAGAAAAAGGATTGTTGCATTCAAATCTACTACTCCTGAAAGTAATTCTGAAAATGATGAAGAAGATGAAGAAGAACTTGTTTTAATCACAAGGAAGTTCAAGAAATTCATGAGAAGAAGATGGAAAGGATGAAAGAAGCTAGAGCCTAAAGGTGAATCTAGCAATAATAATTCAACAATTATTTGCTTCAAATGTAAGAAGCCTAGGCGCATAAAGGCTGATTGTCCTTAACTAAACAAGAAGGAAAGAAAAGCAGAAAAAGAAAGGCATTGGCAGCAACTTGGAGTGACAATGAAGAATCAGAGTCAGAAGAAAAACCTAAGGCATCAAAAGTAGCAAACTTATGCTTAATGGCTCAAGAGGAAGAAGCTGAGGTATTATCTTTTAAAAATTTAGATTTTAGCTTTGATGAACTACAAGATGCATTTGATGATCTACTTATTGAATTCAGAAAACCTGGTACAAAGAATAATCTTCTTAAAAAGATGATTGCTTCTTTTACAAAAGAAAATGAGAATTTACAATCTGCAAATGATCTTTTAAAAAGGAAAAATGTTGATTTGAAAGAAAAAAAACAAAAAATCTAGACAAAACTCTTGCCAAATGTGTTGAAGGAAAAGAAAAATTTTATACTATCCTTGGAAAGCAAAATTACTCTCTTGACAAAGCTGGGATTAGGCATAATCCTTTCTAAAACAAATAGATTTTCAAAAATTAGTTTAATGAACCTTTCAAAAAAACTCAAATTAGATGCTATTATTGCCAAAAGGAAGGACACAAGGCTAATCAATGTTTTCTCATGAATAAATCATATACTGCAAAAGAGACTTGGGTTCCAAGAGGACCATTGAAAACTAACCCCCAAGGATCCAAGATGATTTGGGTACCAAAGATCAAAGTTTAAATTGCCTTTTACAGGTATGTCTTTAAGCTAAGTCAAGGAAAGACCACTAGTACTTAGACAGTGGATGCTCAAGACATATGACTAGTGATGAATCTCAATTCACCTCTCTCACACTAAAAGATGGAGACCTAGTAACCTTTGGAGATAATGGCAAATGCAAGATTGTTGGGATTGGAAGTATTGATAAAGACTCTTCTGACCATGGAGGAGAATTTGATTGCAAACCTTTTGAAATTTTTTGTGATGAAAATGACTTTGAGCACAATTTTTCTGCTCATAGAACACCTCAACAGAATGGGGTTGTTAAGAGAAAGAATAGAACCTTGGAAGAAATGGCTAGAACCTGACTTTCTGAAAATGGTTTACCAAAATATTTTTAGACAAAAACTGTGAATATAGCCTGCTATGCTCTGAACAAAATTTAATTTAGAAAATTTTTGAAAAAAACTCCATATGAGTTGTGAAAAGTAAGAAAACCAAATGTCTCTTATTTTAAGGCATTCAGATGCAAATGTTTTGTTTTAAATAACAACAAGGACAATCTTGGTAAGTTTGATGCCAAATATGATGAAGAAATATTTCTTGGTTACTCTACTCATAGTAAAGCATATAGAGTGTTTAACAAAAAGACTTTAGTTGTTGAAGAATCAATACATGTTATTTTTTATGAGGCTAACAATATGTCTAGAAAGGATGAGGATGATGATTTAGATGGTGTAGAATAAAACACAGACAACCTTTCCATCAATCAAAGCTCAAAAGAAGCAACACAACAAGAAAAGGAATTGCAAGGCAGCTCATCACAACAAGAAGCTGAAGATTAAGGATTACCAAAGGAGTGAAAATTTATCCACAACCATCCTCAAGATCAAATATTAGGTGATTATTCTCAAGGGGTAAGAACAAGGTCATCCCTTAGAAATATATGTAACCACTTTGCATTTCTTTCACATTTGGAACCAAAATATTTTCAAGAAGCAGAGAATGATGAATTTTGGATTTTGGCTACACAAGATGAACTAATTCAGTTTGAAAGAAATGAAGTTTGGAATCTAGTGCTTAGACCTCAAGATCATCCTGTCATTGGAACAAAATGGGCTTTTAGAAATAAAATGGATGAATCTAGAATTGTTGTGAGAAATAATGCTAGATTAGTAGCTCAAGGATATAATCAAGAGGAAGATATTAATTTTGATAAAACATATGCACCAGTAGCTAGATTAGAAGTAATAAGAATATTGCTTGCATTTGCATGTTTTGAAGATTTCAAATTCTATCAAATGGATGTAAAAAGTGTATTCTTAAATGGTTACATTTCTGAAGCAGTATATGTAGAATAGCCCCCTGGTTTTGAAAATCCCAAATTCCCAGATCATGTTTTCAAATTAACAAAGAGACTTTATGGTTTAAAGCAAGCACCAAGAGCATGGTATGAAAGATTAAGCAACTTTTTGATTAACAGTGGTTTTTCAATAGGGAAAGTTGACACAACTCTCTTTACAAAAATAAAGGGTCATGATATGCTTGTTGTGCAAATATATATAGATGATATCCTTTTTGGTTCTACTAATGATAAGCTCTGTAAAGAGTTTGCAAAGTGCATGCAAGGTGAGTTTGAAATGAGCATGATAGAAGAGCTAAATTACTTCCTTGGGCTCCAAATTAAACAATCAAAGGAAGGAATTTTTTTAAGTCAACCCAAGTACATCAAGGATTTACTGAAAAGATTTAAAATGGAGAATTCAAAGCCTTTAGGCACACCCATGAGCACATCAACCAAACTGGACAGTGATGAAGGAGGTAAATATGTTGATACTAAATTATTTAGAAGCATGATTGGATCTTTGTTGTACTTAACTGCTAGTAGACCTAACATCTTTTTTAGTATATGTATATGTGCAAGATTTCAAGATAATCCTAAAGAATCTCATGTTATGACTGTTAAAAGAATCTTTAGATATCTTAAATATACTCCAAATTTAGGTCTATGGTACCCCAAAGGTACATCTTTTGATCTTGTAGGGTACTCAGATACAGATTGTGTAGGTAGCAAAACTAATAGGAAAAGTACAAGTGGCTCTCGCCAATTTCTTGAAAATATGTTGGTTTCTTAGTATAGCAAGAAACAAAATTCTGTTACATTATCTATAGCAGAAGCTGAATATATAGCAGCTGGAAGCTACTGTGCTCAGGTTCTTTAGATCAAACATCAATTAAAAGATTTTGGACTTTCCTTTGATCATATTCCTGCTAGGTGTGACAATACTAGTGCCATTAATCTGAGTAAGAATCCCATTCAACATTCTCGCACTAAACATATTGATGTCAAACATCATTTCATTAGAGATCATGTGCATAAAGGTGATATCAAATTGGATTTTGTTAAAACTGAGCATCATTGGGCTAACATTTTTACTAAATCTCTTGGTGAAGATAGATTTTTCATGATTCGAAGAGAATTGGGCATGTGCAATCCTGTAAATTAATTATTCTTTGTGTTATTTGCATATTTAAATATTTATATGAATGATATGTATATGCCTGCTTTTATGATTGCTTATAGTGCATACTAGTTAGGGACACACATTTGCTTTGCATGTCTACAGAGGTATCAACACCTTTTATAAGAGTCGACACCTGCTAAGTTTAATTTGGGCATAATGATCTCTAGAATGTAAGGTGCTGACACCTTACAATTTTTCCTTTCACCCAAGGTGTCGACTCCTGTATAGAGTGTCAACACCCCAGTGCATATACATACATATTACATATTTGCATATATATAGCCCTTAATCCCTAAAGTGCCGACCTAACACTCTCCTCTCACTTCCGAAAATCCTTCACTCCAAAATTTCATCTTCAAAATCATTTGAATCACTTCCATTATCCATTCAAATCCCTCATTCCCTCTCAATCTTACATAACCGTTTCATAATGGCTCCCAAAACTGCTTATATAATGAAAAAAAAGAAAGACACTTCTTCGAGGAAATCCATGGAGGAGTATACACAAGTAAAGAAGGGAAACAAGAAAAGAAAGGACATTGCAGAGTCCTCAAAGGTCTCAAAGAAGAGAAAGAACATTGATGAATCCCCAAAGGTTTCAAAAAAGAGAAAAAGGGAAGAAAATCGCCGGAAAAGATGATGATTGACTGGAATGAGACATATGGTTTGAAAAGAAATTGTAGGTGGGATTTTTTGTCAAGGCCGGGCCTATCACTCAAGCTAACGTTGATGAGTCCAAACTCACTGCAAGAAAGAGAAATTAGAATGGGTCGACCCTTGGTGGGCCAATCACACTTCGATGATTAAGTTAGCAAGCTTAATCAAGAGTTGAATAGATAAAAGTAGTATATACTTGGAGTTCATTGTCCATATCTGGCTCTTGAGGTCGTTTGTATTTATAGTGTGATGGATGGAGTGTTTTGCTCCTGGCCTACCAGCAAGTCATCCTGGCCTGTTGGGTAGGCTTCATCATTTGCCACCGACTAACCGTATGTAGGACTTGTCTTACCGTCGCTAAAGAATCCGACTAATCAGACGTGCAGGTCAACGTCACATAGGGAGCCGCTGGCACATTTAATGCAGGTCAACTCCACATTTAATGTTCTGAGATCGCTAGCGGTTTGGGCTGTCCTTTCGCGGTTTGGTCCAAGGTCGGCATCAAGTCGGCACCTTGGGCCGAACTGTTCTTTAGGGCTTGATTTGGGGCACTCAACAACCCAGCTTAGATTTGTGTTAATTGGGCCTAACCAAATGGATTGGACCGTGTGTATTTACCCCACAATTGCCTCCCAGCCCTTGCGTCGCTTTGAATTTTCGAACGACCAAGGGCTGCAGCCGGTCATAAAGGCACCCCTTACACTTCAAGGTAATTTGTCAACAACTCGATTAGAGAGTACTCCTCGGTTTTGGATAAGGATGTGTCAATGACGAAGTACTTATCATCCTACCAATCAATGTGTATCTTCTTTAGTTCTTCCACAGCCTTGCTCTCCAATGTCTGCCCCACAGCGTTGATAATATCAGTGTCTTCGTGCAGCTCCATCATCTGTAATTTTTCGGCCTTTGTCTTCATTGTGCACGCCGTCAGGAAACACTGTTTGGTAGCCACTTGGTCTCCCCTTATTTCCCCCACTCCACCGAGGATCGGGAATCTGATCAACTGATGGTAGGATGAGGGGATAACTTTCTTGAGGTGTAACCAGGTTTGTCCTATGATAGCATTGTAGGGGGAAGGCACGTTAGCTACTAGGAATTTCGTCTGTAACGTAATTCCTCCAGCAGTTACAGAAATCGTTACCTTCCCCATGGGCCAAATCGGATCTGAGCTAAATTCGACCAACGGGTTGAGTGATGGCTGGAGGTCAGACTCCTTGAGCTCCAATTTTTTGAATAAGCTGTAATACATGACTTCGGACAAACTTCCTTGGTTAATGAGCAATCTTTTCATGTCACAGTTTGCCATTTTCAGTGTTATAACCAAGACGTCATTATAAGGGGTCTGCACCCCCACAAGGTCTTCGTCCGTGAAGGTAATGGACGTAGGGCCATCGCCGACCTTGACTTTCTTACTCGGCGGTTGTATCTGTATTACTTCCCTCAAGTGTGCAGCCTTTTGTATCTCGACCCAATATCTATGTAGGTCGATGGTTCCTGATTCAGCCGAACCATGCAGCACATTGATTACCCGGACCAGCACATTGATTACCCGGACCGGTCTTGCCTCAATCTTCTTCTAAGTGGTATCTTCCACTCGCAGTTCCTCAACCTCATTCTTTGTCTTGTCCCGATCAATAAATTGGTCAAGATGGCCAGCCTTGGCTAAATCTTCCAAGTGGGTCTTGAGATGCCAACACTACTCCGTCTTATGCCCCTTATCGCGGTGGTAGGAACAGAACCTTTTTTGGTCCCGGGATGATGGGTCCCCTCCCAGCTTTTGGGCCACTTAAAAAATGGTTTTTCACGGATCTGGGGCAAGATTTTATAGATGGGATCCTTAAAGACTGTGTAAACACCATCATTTACCTTTCTTCCCCGATTGTTGTCTTCTCATCGGGGTTTCTTGGCCTCCTTTTTGTTTGTCTTTTTGGTGACAGTGTCAACATTTACTGAACTTAGCTGAGGCACATCTTCATCTAATCTTGCGTAACACTCGATTCTTAACATCAATTCCTGTACGGTGAGGGCCAGCTTCTTCATCAAGGACTGCCGCAAACGATACTCCCTGGGAAGACCGATTTTGAATTGAGTCACGGCTAGTTGCTCACTACACTCATCAATTCATTGTAAGCTTCCCAGTAGCGTCGTGCATATGCCCGTAATCCTTTCCCTTCTTCTTTCCACAAGATCAGTAAGAAATTGACCTCTTTGGGCTACATGCTGTTAGTTATGAAACGAGCGGTAAACAGCTTGGCAAGTTGCCTCTAGTTTGACAAGAATCTGGATGGCAACTTGTCGAGCCATCATAAGGCTACGTCCCTCAAACTAGAGGGGAAGATTCGGCACATCAATGTCTAGTCACCGCACCATATTACCATCATCTGCTTGTAATGCCGAACATGGTTAACTGGGTCAGCCTTTTCGTCATACAAAGTGAACTTTGGAGGGGTGAACTTTCGAGGAATTAGGTAGGACTCAATCTCCTCTATGAATGGTGTGGATACAATCTGGTCCAAGGCCTTTTTGACCAGGTTATGAGCTGTGCGGTCTTTGGTATGCTGCTTCTTGTCCTCCAACTGTTCGTTGAACCATTTCTCCCAGTCTTTTTGCTGCCAACCATCATCCGCCCATGCTTCATTTTGCGGAGTCATGCTCCTTCTTCGGCGCCGATCTGATCGCCTGTCCTCGCAACGCTCGGTGCTAGAGGTATAGCTTCCTCTCATTCGCGGTGCTGGGACATCCCTGCTTCTTGCAATCCTTTCACGGTTTGGAGACCTTTCTTTCCCATGCCTATTTCTTCCGAAGATTGCCTCTCTCATGACCCGAACTTGGGAGGTGAGGTAGGCAATCTCTTCGCCGCACCGCTGAATCTCTCTTTTAGCCAAACAGAGTGTGTTTTCACTTAGGACGCGTCCACTGGAAGGCGAAAGGGCTAGGTCCCGGTGGTGGTTTCTGCAGAAATTTTGCTCCCTAACATAGTCCGAGTTCCTCCGTAGCCCATCTTGTTCTTTCTGGTGGCTCTACTGGAGTAGATTGGCAGTGCACTGAATTGGTTTAATCTTTGCTAGAGGAGGTTCCGTTACCTCATTCATTGTGGTTCTCTCATATTCCCCTTCGATCGTTCAAACTCATGATTATCTCAATCTTCCCACAAATGGCGCCAATTGTAAATGAGATTTTTCGGGAAGGCCGGGCCAATCACTCAAGCCAATGTTGATGAGTCCAAACTCATTGCAAGAAAGAGAAGTTAGAATGGGTCGACCCTTGGTGGGCCGATCACACTCCGATGATTAAGTTAGCAAACTTAATCAAGAGTTGAATAGATAAAAGTAGTATATACTTGGAGTTCATTGTCCATACCTAACTCTTGAGGTCGTTTGTATTTATAGTGTAATTAATGGAATGTTTTGCTCTTGGCCTAC
The DNA here is from genome assembly GCA_033060915.1 of Euryodendron excelsum. Taxonomy (NCBI): domain Eukaryota; kingdom Viridiplantae; phylum Streptophyta; class Magnoliopsida; order Ericales; family Pentaphylacaceae; genus Euryodendron; species Euryodendron excelsum. The sequence continues at coordinate 23,138,329 of CM065394.1, read as the reverse complement.
CAACAGGTCATCATGACCTGTTGGGTAAGCTTCATCATTTACCGCCGACTGATCGTATGTAAGGCCTGCCTTACCGTCGTTGAAGAATCCGGCTGATCGGACGTGCAGGTCGACGTCGCATAGGGAGCTACTGGCACATTTAATGTGGGTCAACTCCGCATTAATGCTCTGAGACCACTAGCAGTTTGGGCTCTCCTTTCGCGGTTTGGCGTAAGGTCGGCATTAGGACGGCACCTTGGTCGGACCGTTCTTTAGGGCTTGATTTGGGCCACCCAGCAGCTCAACTTAGATTTATGTTTAATTGGGCCTAACCAGATGGATTGGGCCACGTGTATTTACCCCACAGAAATCAATCAAGATAAAATTCAAAACTAATATGTCCTCTAGAACAATTCTTATGGGAAGATGGATAAATTATGAGGTTTTCACCAAGTATAATTTTCGTTTTGTTGGGAAGTTCACTACTCTTGGTTGAAAATCCATAACCTGTATAAAAGAGGATACCTACCCTATTCTTATCAGGCATTTTTTATGCTAATTTAGAATTAGTGTAATCCTCTTCTACTATTAGTAATTATGTGAAAGGGATCAAAATAACTCTCACAAAAGAAGTTGTGTGTAAAATCTTGAATATATCAATGAGAGGAAAAGGTAATCTGTCAAGGAGTAAAGGATAGAAGCCTTGAAAATAATCTTAAACACACAAACTGTGGATGAATTCTTTCAACCTAAGGCACCTCATCTCTCTCTTGAGTTGAGATTGATTCATCATTTTGTCTCTCATATTTTAGTGCCTAAGAAACGAAAATTTTAGCATATATCTGATAAGGAGATTTTATTCTTACGGGGCTATCTGACTAATTCCAAAATTGACTTGGCATTTCATATTCTTTATCACATAAATGAGATTGTGACCACTAAGAGAGCATACTCGTCATATGGAATGTTTTTGACTTTGGTATTTAAACACTTCAAAGTGAATCTGGAAAGTGAAGCTGTGAGAAAGAATAAGGTTGAGTTTAAAGAATACAATAAGGCAACATTTAAAAGGATGCGTTATTCCCTAGACCCACAGACCAAAACCTAGATTCAAAAGAAAAGGAGAGAATCTGATATTGACCAGATTGAAGGGGAGGGGACTTCTAAAAGGGCTGGACCTTCTAGACCTTCTACACCTGCAAGGCAGTTGCATCAAATGATTCCAAGCACTGGATAGGGGCAGTATGATGTGTTGATAATATGATGAAAGAAATGAGGCAGTATCAAGAAGAAATGTTTACAAAAATCAACATAAAGGTGAACAATGGAACATTTAGATTGGTGAGTCTAGAGAAGAAAGTTTTGGCTCTGAAAAAATCTGTATTGAAAGAGGGAAAGAAAATAAAAGATGATATTCAAGATCACATAGAGGTCACCACTGAGCATATTAGAAAGCACATTGCTTTGATCATTGGAGAGCAATATAAACCTCTTTATCCAACAACAGCAGCAAAAACAAAAAACTTCTCTGATGACATGAGTGGATCTTCCAAGGATGCCAGCATTCCATCATAGTCTTCCCAGCCTCGACCAGAAAAATCTGATGACCCTGCAAATTCAAAGCAGTAAGCAAATCCTCCTATTAAAAACCAACATGTAGCCCCTCACGTCGAGTAATATTCTCTAAAACCTAGACCTTCTACTTCTACATTCTCTAACACCCCTGAAGATCTAGAGGATATTGTCGCACCCCTATTTTTCGCACTCAAAAAAGACAAGTGAGAAAAACACAGTGCTCTCTCGTTAGAATTCATCCTCCTAGAAGGACGAGTGTAACTAGGTTTGAATTGAAAAATTGATTTTAATTAAGGGCTTTTGGAAAACAATTTGGAGTCGCCACCTAACTTAATTAAAGTGAGTTAGGTCACCAAAAACTAAGCACAATCTAAATATTACACTTAGGGTTTTTGAAAAGATTTTGAAAGCTTCCTCAAGAGAATGTTTTTAAGAAAATAGGTTGTTTGGAAACCCTTGAAAATATTTAAGCCCTTTTTTTGAAAATAACTTCATTTGATCTTTGAAAACAATAATCTAGGTTCAGAGGTTGGTTACATGTAGGGAAGACGCACTAAGCTATCACCCTACCCCACCCTTGCGGTACCTACATGTCTATTCACCCTAGGTTCACTCATTTAGAATCTTTGATTAATGTATGTCCAATACTATCCACTTTAGAAAAGAGCTTTGAAAATAAGCTTGACATGATGCATGATATGCAAGTGCAAGAATTTGATTTAATTTTGCAAGTAGATTTGAAAAGACTTGATTTGATTTTGAAAATAGATTTGAAAAGACTTGATTTGATTTTGAAAAGAGATTTGAAAAGAAGACTTGATTTGAAATCGGAAAGTAGGTTTTAGAAATTGAAAATAGAGATTTGAATATAGATTGTAGAATTAGAAACTTGTAATAGATTATGGAATTGAAAATTGAAAAAATGTTATGGAATTAGAAATTTGAAAAATGTTGTATCCGCACTCATGAGAATTGCCTTCGTATCCCTTTGTTAGGAATCAGGTCAGTCGTAGTTCGGACAAGAGTCCGATTGAAAATAGAACATTTTGATTGGAAAAAGAGTTTGATTTGAAACTTAGAATGGAATATTAGAATTGAGATTGAACTTAGACCTAGAATTGAACTTGCAAAAGGACTTGACCCTTGATAGAAAACTTGGACTAGATTTGAAAAAATAGAGTTTTGAAAATATTTTGAAGTTCGAAATTAGAAAACCATCTTGGTTTAGAAAAGGGTTTTTAGAAAGGAGTCGAAACCTCCTAACTCTAAAAGTTAGGGTTGAACTAGGGTTTAAGCCTCCTAGGGTTTAGGTTACCTAAGATTAGAATCTATGGTTGAATTAGAAAGGTTTAATTTAGATTTGAGAAGTTTGATTTTAGAAAGTTGGATTTAGGAAATGTTCGAATTAGGAAAGGTTCAAATTAGAAATATTTGAATTAGGAAAGTTGGATTTTAAGAAACATTTTGAAAAGAAGTTTCATTTGAATTGAACAACTCGACTTGGAATGGATTTAGAAAAGCTAAGGTTTAGGAAAGATTGGACTTTGGAAAACTTTAGGATTTGGAAAGTTTGAACTTAGGAAAGTTTTGAATTTAGAAAGTTTCAACTTAGGAAAGTTTTGAATTTAGAAAACTTTGAAATTAGGACAGTTTCGGTTTTGGAACGATTTCAATCTAACGAGGATTTGGAATTTGGAAAGTTTGATTTAACAAAAGGTTTAGAAAGTTTAGAAATGAGGAAAGGTTTAAATTTAAAAAGATTGGAAAGTTTGAAATTTGGAAAAGTTTGACATTAGAAAAGTTTAGAATCAAGAAATGATTGAATTAAGAAAGATTTAATTTTTATTTCCAAAAAGAGATGATTTGATTTTGTTTTCAAAAACGGAGGATTAGATTTGGTTTCTTAAGTTGGAAGATTAGATTTGACATGGAATTAGAAAGGATGAGATTTGAAAAACTTGAATTTAGAAAATATGATTTGATATAAAAAAGATATTTAGGAAACCTAAGAGGTCGATGTAGAAAATAAAATTTTGGAAAGCTATGATTGGATGTGGAAAAGGAAAGTAGAAATTAGGGTTTCCTAATCATTAGCTCTAGGGTTTGACTTAGACTCCAAGAAAAAGAGATTTTGAAAAGTAAATCTTTTGAAGGGAGTTTCTAGAAGGAAACTTAAAGAGTATTTTTAGAAAGTAGAATTTCGAAGAGTGCTTTTGGAAAGAGTTTTTAGGAAAGTAAATTTGAAAAGAGATTTTGAAAAAAGAGATTTTTAGAAAGTAAGTTTAAAAAAGAGATTTTTGGAGAGGATTTAAAAAGAGATTTTGGAAAGGAGATTTTTAAAAAGCGATTTGGAAAGAGAATAAAATATTGACTTTTACAAGTCTCTAAAAATATCTCATTTTCCTAAAATGACTCTAACCATAGAAAGATTAGAACCATTCTAGGATTGTGGTTTTGAAATCAACAAAGATTTAAAAATATAAACCATGATAGTCACTTTAAATATAACACTTTCCTAAAGCGACCCTAACCATAGAATGCCTAGGATCACCTTAGAATTGTGATCTTGACAAAAACAATTTAGGGCTAACACCCAAAGCTTATGTAACACTTTCCTAAAACAATCCTAACCATGGAGTGGTTAGAATCATCTTAAGATTGTGATTTTTGAAACCATGTTTGGAAGAAGAAAATTTTAATGCAAGTTTTGAAAGAGATTTTGATGCAAGTTTTTTAAAACAAGTTTAGAAAACGGTTTTGAAAAGATGTATGGGTATGATATGCACAATGCAAGTAAGGTCATGAACATATAAGGTTTAGGCTTCACCACATAATCAAGGGGGGCGAATTCACATGGTCTAAGGTCGAATTAGAGGAAAGCCCATGACACGGTGACTTTCAACCATTCTTCCTACACATGAATCGGGAATTCACTGGTTTCAAGCATGCAAGAAAGGGGGGAAAGAAGATAGGGGATTAAAATAGAAGAAAACCCAAGTGGGTTAGGAGAGAAAAGAGAAAAGGAGGAATTCGTATAAACGTAAATAGAAAACTAACCTTGTGTCTTTTTTGATTTGTTTGCTTTATTTGTTTTACTTCGCCTTAATCTTTGAGAGCTTTGAGATTGCAGCACCTTGAGTCTTCAATGGTCGGCTTGGAGACTCGTATAGGTGGGTATTGGGTGTATGTATGCTAGGGTTAAAGTGTATAGGGGCTAGGGTTTGAGGAAGCCTAAGAAAGGTAGGGTTTAGAGAGAGTTCAAGCGTTGTATATCGAGAGAGAGAGTTTCTGGAGTTAGATTGCCAACCCTTTTTATGCAGGAAAGAGGCTCTGTATTTATAGACAAAAAATTGACCTAGCGCCTGTTACAGTTGCGCTAGGCTTAAAATCCCATTGGTGCCACTACTAGTGGCGCTAGGCCATTTTTTGGCTTAGCGCCGCTACTAGTGGTGCCAGCCACTTAAGAAATATTTTAGGGTGGCAAGAAACGTATCTTCAACCCTTGATACGTAATGCAGAAGATTTGGGCGGCTGTCCTAGTGACTACCATGTATTTTTTAGCTTAGCTCCACTGTGAGTGACTCCGAAAGGTTCGGGAATGTTTCGAAAGACCGGGAATGGTCTGGATGGCCAGAAATGGGTAGAAACCCTTGAAATAGTGTCCCAAGGGTAACGGACTTAAAAAATAATGTCAGAATTGTCGACCGAACTATTAGGGGTAAAACGGTCAACTAGACCGAAAAACCACCAGAATAGACTCGGAACAATCCATGAGCAAACTTGAAGGTTAGAGACACTATCCAAAGTTTTCCAAGGGAGTGCTGGTTTGATACCCAGAGCCAGCATGGTTAGAAAAGGCGATCGGCCCACCCGGGGCAAAACGGTCATTTTTGCACTAGGTTTGTCGGAATGGACTCGGAATGATCCAGAAAGATAACGGAAGGTCAGGAATACTATAAAAAGCATTCTTAAGAGAATACTGGTTTGATACCCAGGGCCAGTGTGGTTCCTAGAGGCACTCGAATGCCTAAGGGCAAAATAGTCATTTTGACCAAATGGTCCCGGAATTGGCTCGGAACCGAGTGAAAGGCACTTAACCAAGTGAAAGGCACTTAAACATGTCGAATCGTCTTTGGGATGATCTTGGAAGGGTGGACTTACCGTTCTGAGGACTTAAGTACTTTCACGAGAAGCGTGCTAGAAATGGCCTAAGGGCAGTTTGGTCATTTTTTATCAGAGTGGGCTAGCAGGCACTAGTGTTAACCCGGGTTTTGAGTGCTTCCATCACTTTGATGGTCTGTGACGAGTTGGTTGCCAAAGGTAACTCGTCCTTTGGTAAACATGTCACGGCCAAGAGGCGAGTTCAGTCCCGTGACATAGGGAGTTTGTTGCCAATTCCTAATGTCGACTTGTTTACGAGTGTTTTTGCCGCTCTGACGGTTGCAATGTTTACGAGTGTTTCTACCACTCTGACGGTTCACGTTCAGTCTAGAGACTGCCTGATCTCGGGAGCTGCTAGGTGGACTTATTGTCTGAGGAATCAATTTTCCCGAAAAACGTGTCAAATAACGGACATTTCTTCATTAGCGGGCTAACAGGCGCCAAAGATGGACCGTTCTACCATCTCAGGGACTTAAGGTCTCGTCACGATCAACGAATTTGAAGGGACTTAGCGTTCTGAAGAGTTTTTTCAAAAAACGTGTCGGGTTGAATGGTCTTACCGCCTAAAGGATCAACTTTCTCAAAAAGCAAGGCGGATTTGATTTGAAATTGGAATTAGACTCGAAGTGGTTTTGATCTTGGAACTGAGATTGAAACGGGGACTTACAATCTTTGAGAATATGTGCCCAACGAATTTGGACCGGACAATACCTTAAGGGCATTTTGGTCATTTTGCCTCTATTTGGGCCTGGTGGGCCCGCAGAGTGATTGATTGACTGGATTATGTCTGAAAAATTGGTTTGAACTAGAATATATCCATATTGACTTGAATATAAGTCTGTACGAACCGGAGATTGCGGAGCCGTAAAAAATGGGGTGCTTACAAATATCACTCAGTCTTCTTCACCCAAATCTGCATGAGCATAATCATCTTGTTGCATTTGCATATTTTTGAACTTACTCTACATTTATAGATGGCTTGTCATCCATTAAGATAATATTTGGTTATATAATCTGTGAATGATGGTTCCTTGTTTTGAATATTTTTATGGATGCTTATCTGTATACCTGCTATACAAGTTTCACTATCTTGATTTTGATGATTTGTTACATTTGTTAGTTTGCTACTTAACAATAGTTATTTCTAAATCATAACATTTTTTGCTATTATACCTGTCTTTAAATTCAATATATATCTTTTTGATGGATTGACAAAAAGGGTTAGAAAACTCAGAATTGTTGAATGGTTAGTTGAATGCTTATTGAAAATAATTGAATGATAATGCCTATTGAAAAGTCAGAATTGTTAAATGGTTAGAACTTAGCAAGGGAGAGAGTATTGATTACAGGAGAAAGGGGGAGAAACCTTAGAATTGTTGAATGGTTAGTTGAATACTTACTGAAAAGAATTGAATGTTAATGCTTATTGAAAAGAATTGAATGATATTGCTCATTAAGAACTGATTATTGTTACACACTGTTGACTTGTTGAGTTACCTTTGGATTAAAGAGGAGTAACTATTTTGATATGGTACTTATATGCTTTAAGGTTTTGTCATTATCAAAAAGGAAGAGATTGTTGGCTTCATGCCTTAATTTGATGATAACAAACAATTATATTATTTTTCTAATAAATTTACTTTATGTGTAGAAAGTATTTATTAATTCTATTCACACTTTACTTAAAATGATTATAATGAAAGTTGTGATTAGAAGATGGTTTTCAAAGCTTGATGAATGAGTTTGAGTGAATTAGATGGATGATAACAAACCATTATATTGTTTTTCTAATGAATTTACTTTATGTGCAGAAAATATTTATTAATTCTATTTATACTTTGCTTAAGAATGATTATAATGAAGGTTGTGATTAGAAGATGGTTTTGAAAGCTTGATGAATGAGTTTGAATGAATAGATGGTTGTTTGATCAATCTTACAAGAAGCTGAAGGTACTCTAACTGATTAACAAACATTGAAGAAAATAGACAAGCTTTGAATGTGTACCACAATGGATTGAAGAACTTAAAGATTACTAGAAGAGTCTTACAAAGAATTTATTGAATCAACTTTATCTCGAAGAGATTGAAGGTGCTCTACTTGTCCAAATTTATTTGAAAAAGGAGTTGCGAAGGCTTGATGACTTGAAGACCTTATTGGATAAATTGAAAAAACTTTTGACGATTTTGAAGCTAGTTGTTTAAGTCTCAAAGAAGGTTAAAAAAGCAAGGCACGAGCTGGCACTTATTATAGGAGTTAACACCTTCTGAACATCTAACCTTGAAGGACTGAACTTAAAGTAGCAAGTGTTGACACCTTATATGAGAGTCGACACCTATGGTTCCAGAAAGCTTGGGTAAGAAAAATAAAGCAACAAGTGTCGACACTCTATATGAGAGTCGACACCTATGGTTCCAGAGAGTACAGGTTAAAAAATTGAGGAAGCAAGTGTCGACACCCAATATGAGAGTCAACACTGTCGCGCCCAGATTTTTCGCACTCGAGGAATACTCACCCAAGCGGGAAAAATGCTGTACTCTCTCGTTAGAACTCACCCTTCTAGAAGAATGAGTGCGACTAGGTTTGAATTGAAAATTTGATTTGAATAAAGGGCTTTTGAAAAAGATTCGGAGTCGCCACCTAACTTGATTAAGGTGAGTTAGGTCACCTAAAAACTAAGCACAGTCCGAAAACTACACTTAGGGTTTTTGAGAAACAATTTGAAAAGATCTCCTCAAGAGAGGGTTTTTAAGAAAACGGGTTGTTTGGCAACCTTTGAAAAATATTTAGCCCTTTTTAGAAAAACAACTCCTTTTTGGTCTTTGAAAACAGTGATTCTAAGTTCGGAGGTTGGTTACGTGTAGGGAAGATGCACTAAGCTATCACCCTACCCCGCCCTTTCAGTACCTACATGTCAATCTACCCTAGATTCACCTATGAGAGTCTTTAATTAACTATAGTACAATCCTACCCACTTTGAAAAACAATGCTTGAAAACTAACATGATGCATGGTATGCAAGTGCAAAACAAGAGAAAATTGAAAAATAGATTTGGAAAGAGATGGATTTGAAATTGATTTGGTTTGAAAGTAGATTTGAAATTAGAAAGTTTGAGAAATTTGGAAATAGACATTTGAAAATAAAAAGTTTGAAAGTAGATGGGAATTTTAGATTTGAAAAGATTTTGAAAACCACACCCATGAGGGTGGAATTGAAAGTTTGAAAAGTATTGTGACCGCACCTATGAAGGTTGCCTATGTATCCCTTTGGGGAAATCAGGTCAGTCGTAGTTCGGACCGGAGTCCGATTAAAAATAAAAGGTTCGATTTGAAAAGAGATTGAATTGAAAATTGGATTTGATTTGAGATTAGAAGAGGAGATTGGAAATTAAAATTTTGGAAAAGATTGATTTTGGAAAGACTTGGTTTTAAGAAACCTAGACTTAGGAAAGATAGGAGACCTAGGAAAGATTGGACTTAGGAAAGGTTCGAATTAGGAAAGGTCCGATTTAGGAAGGTTCCGAATTAGCAAAGTTTCATTTTTGGAAAGTTTTGATTTAGGAAAGTTTTACGTTTAAGAAAGTTTCGAATTTAGAAAGTTTTCGAAATAGGAAAGGTTTTCAAATTAGGAAAGTTTTGAATTAGGGAAGTTTTGAAAATTGGAAAGTTTTGAAAACACGGAAGTTTTGAAAATAAAAAAAGTTTTGTTTTGGGAAAGGTTTGAAAAAGGAAAATTTTCAATTTAGGAAATGTTTGAATTAAGAAAGTTTTGACTTAAGAAAGTCTTAAATTAAGAAAGCTTTGAGTTTAGAAAAGTCTTAGATTTGGAAAGATGTTGAAGTTTTGGAAAGTTTAGATTTTAGAAAGATTTGGGTTTAGAAAGATTTAACTTAAGAAAGTTTTGAATTTAGGAAGCTTAGAATTTTAGAAAGATTTGAAATTTAGAAAGTTTAGGATTTAGAAAGTTTTAGAGTTAGAATTTTGGAAAATCTTGAAATTAGGAAAGGTTTGAGTTTAGGAAAAGTTTGAAAAGAGGGTAGAATTAGTAAAGGGTTGAATTAGGAAAGATTTAAAAGTTGAGTTTTAAAATTTAGGAAAGATTTTTATGTTCAAGTTTTGGAAACTTAAGATTTAGGAAAGTGAAGGATTATGAAGGATTTCAGTTAGGAAAAAATTGGATTTTAAAATTTAAGGAAAGATTTAAAGTTTAAGTTTAGGAAACTTATGGTTTAGGAAGGAATTGAATTAAGAAAGGTTTGGATTAGGAAGGGATTGGATTTGGTTTCTAAAAGAAAAGATTTGATTTTGTTTCCAAAAACGGAGGACGGGATCTAGTTTCCTAAACGAGAAGATTTGATTTGGTTTCCTAAAGGGAAGATTTGATTTGGCAAAGATTTGGAAAAGAGATTCTAAAAACCCTAGGTTTGAAAAATTATAGTTTTGACGTGGAAAAGAGGTTTTGGAAACGTGTATATTTTTTATGTGAAAACATGAGGTTTTGGAAACCTAGGTTTGGGGCAAAGTTTGAAAATCATGTTTTTGGAAAGAAAATTAGGGTTTCCTAATTGTGGGTTCTAGGGCTTGACTTGGGCTCTAAGAAAAGAGTTTTTGGAAAGTGCGTTTTTGAAAATGAAGGTTTTCTAGAAGGGAATCCTAGGGATGAGTTTTTGGAAAGAGTTGCGGGGAATGTTTTTAGAAAGTGGATTTTGAGGAGAAGATTTTGGAGAGGAGTTGAAAAAGAGAGTTTTGAAAAATAAATTTCGGAAGGGAGTTTTTTAAAACAATTTTGAAGAGGGGAGTTTTAGGAAAGTATATTGAAAAAGAGATTTTTAGGAAGAGATTTTTAAAGAGAGTTTTTAGAAGGTGTAAAAACATCTCACTTTCCTAAAGCAATTCTAACCATAAGAAGGCTAGAACCACTTTAGGAAAGCGGTTTTGAAAACAACAAGATTTGAAAATATAGACCAAAAGATCACTTTTAATGTAACACTTTCCTAAAGCAACCCTAGCCATGGAAAGGCTAGAATCACCCTAGAATTGTGGTTTTGAAAATATGTTTTTGAAAAAGAGCTTTTGATGCAATTTTGAAATCAAGTTTGAAAACGATTTTGAAAACAACTTTTGAAAACGGATTTTGGAAGATGCAAGACTATGATATGCACAATGCAATTTGGGGTCGTGAACATACAAGGCTAAGGCTTCACCACATAATCAAGGGGGTCGGACCCACGTGGTCTTTGGTTAGACTAGAAGAAAGCCCCCGACACGGTGACTCTCCAATAGCCCAATCCTACACATGGACCGGGAATCCCCTTGTTTCAAACATGCAAAGAAAGGGCGGGAAAGAGATGGGGGATTAAAATAGAGAAAACCCAAGTGGGTTAGGAGAGAGAAGAGAGAGGGGGGGAATGCGGAAATTTAAAGAGAAAGCCTACCTTGTATCTTCTTTAATTTGCGCGCCTTGCTTGTCTTCGGTCTTCGGTCTTCGTCTTGATCTTCTTCTTCAGTCTTCAAGGGTTGTCTTCAAGCTTTAGATTGCAGCTCCTCCAGTCTTCAAAAGATGGTTGAAGGCTAGTGTATGAGTATATGGGGGAGTGTGTAAGTGTATAGGAGGCTAGGGTTTGTGTATGATGGCTAGGGTTTAGTGTAGGGTGGCTAGGGTTTGGAGAACCTAAGGAAACTAGGGTTTTTGGAGGTGCTCGAGCTATGTATATCGAAATATATGATTTTTAGGTTAAGTTTGCAGACCCTTTTCACGTTGAACGAGGCTCTGTATTTATAGAAGTTGGACAAACCTGGCGCCTGTTGCAGTGGCGCTAAGGCAAACTTTACACTAGCGCCACTAAGAGTGGCGCCAGGCCATTTTTTGGCTAGTGGCGCCAGCCAATTAGGAAAGGTTTAAGGTCGGCAAGCAATGTATCTTTGACTAGATTTGGGCGCCTGTACTAGTGACTACCATGTAAATTTTAGCCTGGTTTCACTAGGAGTGACTCCGGGAAGTCCGGGAATGATTTGAAGGAGCCGGGAATGACCCGGGGGGCCGGAAAGGAGTAGGAACACTTAAAATAGTGTCCTAGAGGTATTTGACTTGAAAAGTGAGGATAAGATGTGTCGGAGAGGTTGACCGGGCCTTTAAGGGCAAAACGGTCAATCGGACTAAGAAACTGCCGGGGCGAACTCGGATTGTCCCGGAAAAAGACTTGGGATCTGGAAACATTATTTAGAATGTTTCCAGAGGTTTCCAGTTTGATTCCCAGAGCCGGCGTGGTCAGAAAAGGAGACCGGCCCACTAGGGGCAAAACGGTCATTTTGTACCGGGTTTGCCGGAACTGACTCGGAATGGTCCGGAAAGGTAAAGGAAGGTTGAGAATTCTATAAAAAGTATTCTCGGGACATTACCGGTTTGATACTCAAAGCCGGTATGGTCGAAGAAGGAGACCGGCCCTCCAGGGGCAAAACGGTCATTTTGTACCGGGTTGGCCAGAACTGACTCGGAATGATCCGGAAAGGTAAAGGAAGGTTGAGAATACTATAAAAAGTATTCTCGGGACATTACCGATTTGATACTCAAAGCCGGTATGGTCGAAAAAGGAGACCGGCCCTCTAGGGGCAAAACGATCATTTTGTACCGGGTTGGCCGGAACTGACTCGGAATGATCCGGAAAGGTAAAGGAAGGTTGAGAATACTATAAAAATTATTCTCGGGACATTACCGGTTTGATACTCAGAGCCGGTATGGTCGAAGAAGGAGACCGGCCCTCTAGGGGCAAAACGGTCATTTTGTACAGGGTTGGCCGAAACTGACTCGGAATGATCCAGAAAGGTAAAGGAAGGTTGAGAATACTGTAAAAAGTATTCTCGGGACATTACCGGTTTGACACTCAGAGCCGGTGTGGTTCCCGGGGCGTTCGGATGCCTAGGGGCAAAATGGTCATCTTGACCGGAAAGTCTCGGAAAAGGCCCTAAGGGTAGTTTGGTCCTTTTTCACCGAAGTGGGCTAACAGCCACTGGTGTTGACAAGGTTTTGAGTGTTTCCGCCACTCTAACGGTGTGAGTATTTCCGCTACTCTAACGGGGTTGATGATTTGTGAGTATTTCCGCTACTCGGACGAGGTTGAGTATTTCCGCTACTCTAACGGTTTTGTGAGTATTTCCGCTACTCTAACGGGGTTGACGATTTGGGAGTATTTCCGCTACTTGGACGGGGTTGAGTATTTCCGCTACTAGGACGAGGTTGATGATTTGGGAGTATTTCCGCTACTCGGACGGGGTTGAGTATTTCCGCTACTCTAACGGTTTTGTGAGTATTTCCGCTACTCTAACGGCTTCGTGAGTATTTCCGCTACTCTAACGGCTTTGTGAGTATTTTCGCTACTCTAACGGTTTTGTGAGTAGTTTTGCTACTCAAATCGTCTGGAGGAATAAACTGTCTCGAGAGAGAGATTGGAAAGGGGTATTACCGTCTCCGAAGAGAGGTGCCTGGATTGGAACTGTCTCGAGGAATAAATTGTCTCGAGAGAGGGATTGAAAAGGGGTCTTACCGTCTCCGAAGAGACGTGCCTGGGTTTTAAGTGTTTCCGCCACTCTAACGGTTTTGTGAGTATTTCCGCTACTCTAACGGTTTTGTGAGTACTTCCGCTACTCTAACGGTTTTGTGAGTAGTTTCGCTACTCAGACCATCTCGAGGGATAAACTGTCTCAAGAGAGGGATTGGAATTGGAATAAGAAAGGACAATGCCCCTAAGGGCATTTTGGTTATTTTGCCTCTATTTGGGCCTGACAGGCCCGCGAAGCAATGGAAAGACGGAATTTGGAACTAGAGAATTGGATTCGATAGGAATATGCCCAAAATGACTTGAAAACAAGTCTGGACGGAGTGTAGACTGCCGAGCGGTCAAAAATGGGGTGCTTACAAACATCTGAATGACAAAGACAAGAAAACTGAAGAAGCAAGTGTCAACACCCAATACGAGAGTCGACACCTGAGGAAAATCTAAGCAGTAACGGTAATATTTTTCAACGTTCTACAGCTCTTATTTCACATTAATTGATCTCCTAGCTACCTCCAACGATTGGATATGATACAAGACTATAAATACAAAGTCTCCAAAGCATTTAAAAAGAGAGATACAAGATCATAAAGGCTATACACCAAATTTGCCAACATTCTCTGTTCTTCACTGTCATATTCTTCTATTCCTCTGTTGTGAGGTTATTGACTGAGCTGTAACTGATACATTTAATTCTTGAGAGTGTACCCATTGTATTAAACTCATTCTTTTTTGTGAGTTGGGTTGTAACCTGTGAGTTTTAAGTAATTCTGGGACAAAAACACTTGAAAATTAAGAGTTTGGAGTAAACTTTTATAAAAGTGAGCTGGCACTTGAAGAAATAGCAGCTATGTAAAGGATAGAGTCTTTGCATAGTGGAGGATCCCCTTGAAGGAATCGAGAAAGAGAGGATGTAGGTAAAGGATTATTGAACCTCATTAAAAATTTTAGTGTCTTATTACTCTGTTTTACTCACTGCACTGCTTTGTCTTAATTGCATTATCATAATATGTTATTTGTATTCTTACATTGCATAAGATTACTGTTCCATTAATTTTTTACAATCCTCATATTGGTTTAAATTGCTTATATTTTTATAAAACCCAATTCACACCCCCCCCCCCTTTTGGGTTAATTATTTGGGCCAACAAGGACAATGAGCAAAATGGAGAAAACAGAAGAGAGAGCGTGGGAGAAGAGAAGAGAGGTGGAGAAAAATGGAGAAAGAAGAGAGTGAGGGAGAAGAGAAGGGAGGGGGGGGGGGGGGGGGGGGGGGGGGGTGTGGACTTTACAAGGGTAAAACGCAATCCATGACTGTGTTTTTTTAGTTTTTACGCCAGAAACGAAATTCTGAAGTGCGTTTTAAAGTATTTTGGAAATAAAGTTTTCTAATTTGATATTTGGGGAATAAATTTGAAAATATAACTTATTTTGGTAAAAAAAACCATTATTGCTTCAAAAAGTTATACATAATTTTTTTTCTATAGTTGTATATTGTATAGAAAGTTTTAATTAAATAGTTCTATCGTGATAATAAGAATGTGTTTTGTATATATAATATCAAAAAACTAAAGGAAATTGTTCTTTCTATTGCTATCTTCATTTCATTCATAAATAATGTGACAAATTTTCTAATTCCACAATGAAAAGACTATGAATGCAATCTACTCTCACATAAGTTTACGTTCAAGAGATGACGTTGTGAATACCACCTAAAAAGGCTATAAATTTCATAACCTCACTTTAAAACTTTGAATTTGTTGTAAATAGTCAAACTCATTTAATGGATGACCCACCAACTCCATTGCTCTATCCTCTCTCGTTTTCTTCTAACAAAAATCTTCAGCCATCAAATAAAGATATGAGCATTACTCATGCTGTATTTGTAAATATTTTGTCAACCAATTTTAGGAGATTTTGCATCCTCAACTCCATGTATAAATAGAAAGCTTTTGAATGAAATTCTAAGAAGAAGTGTAGTAGAAAAGTGAGAAAAGGAAGAGGAGAGAAAGAATAGAGAAGAGAGAAGAAAGTAGAGAGTGTAGGTAAATATTTAGAGTTCAAGCTGTATTTTTATATTTTACCCTATTGTCGCGCCCAGATTTTTCACACTTGAAAAATGCACACACAAGCGGAAAAAATACTGTACTCTCTCATTAGAACTCATCCTCCTAGAAGAATGAGTGCGACTAGGTTTGAATTAAAAATTGAGTTGAATAAAGGACTTTTGAAAAAAGTTTGGAGTCGCCACCTAACTTAATTAAGGTGAGTTAGGTCACCTAAAAACTAAGCACAATCTGAAGACTACACTTAGGATTTTTTAAAATGATTTCGAAAATATCTCCTCAAGAGAGGGTTTTTAGGAAAACAGGTTATTTAGCAACCTTTGAAAAATAATTAAGCCCCTTTTTTGAAAATAAACTCCATTTTGGTCTTTTGAAAACAGTGATCCTAAGTTCTGAAGTTGGTTACGTGTAGGGAAGACGCACTAAGCCATCACCTTACCCAACCCTTGCGGTACCTATATGTTTATTTACCTTAGATTCACCTATGAGAGTCTTCAACTAACAAATGTCCAATCCTATCCACTTTAGAAAAAGAATGTTTAAAAAGACATAATGCATGATATGTAAATGTAATAGAAAAATAAAGTTGAAAAATAGATTTGGAAATAGATTTGAAAAGAAATTGATTTGATTTTGAAAGAAATTTTTAGAGATTGGAAACAGAGATTGGAAAATAGATTTTTGGAATTGGAAGTTTGAAGTAGATCATGGACTTGGAGATTTGAAAGAAGATTGTGGAAATAGAATTTTGAAAAAGGTTGTAACCACACTCATGAGGGTTGCCTACGTATCCTTTTGGAGAAATTAGGTCAGTCATAGTTCAAACTAGAGTCCAATAGAAAATAGAAGATTTGATATGGAAGAAGAAGTTGAATTGAAATTTGGATTTGATTTTGAATTTAGAATAGAGAATTGGAAATTGGAATTGAAGGATTAGGAAATTGATTTGGAAAGATAGAAATTTAAAAAACCCAGACTTAGGAAAGATAAGATTTAGAAAGGACTTGAGATTAAAAAAAACTTAACTTGACTTCGAAAAGTTTTGAGAAAAGATTTGACTGGAATATTAGACTCGGAAGGTTAGGAAAGATTAGATTTAGGAAGGGTTCGAATTAGGAAAGGTTCGATTTAGGAAAATTTCGTTTTAGGAAAGTTTCGAATTAGGAAAGTTTTGGTTTAGGAAGGTATTGAAATAGGAAAGGTTTTACTTTAAGAAACTTTCAATTTAGGAAAGTTTTCGTTTTAGGAAAGTTTTGAATTTGGAAAGATTTGAAATTTAGAAAGTTTGGAATTTAGAAAGTTTGGAAATTTAGAAAGATTTAAAAAGTTAGATTTGGAAAGGGATGGAACTAGGAAATGGTTGAATTAGGAAAGATTTGGAAGCTTAAAGTTTGGAAACCTAAGGTTTAAGAAGGTATGAGATTAGGAAAAAGTGAATTAGGAAAGGTTTAGACTAGGAAGGATTGAGATTCCTATTTCCTAAAACAAGGGATTGGATTTTGTTTCTAAAGGAGGTATTTTGATTTTGTTTCCAAAAACAGAGGATGGGAACTAGTTTCCTAAATGGAAGATTGGATTCAGTTTCCTAAATGGAAGATTGGATTTGGCATGGATTTGAAAAGGGAAGTTTTGAAAACCCTAAATTTGGAAGACTATAGTTTTGATGTAGAAAATAGGTTTTGGAAATATATATAATTTTGATGTAGAAAACAAGAGGTTTTGGAAACTTAGGTTTTGAGGCCAAAATAAGGGATTGGAAATCATGTTTTTGGGAAGGAAAATTAGGATTTCTTAATCATGGGTTCTAGGGTTTGACTTAGGCTCTAAGAAAAGAGATTTTGGAAAGTAAGTTTTTGGAAAGGGAGATTTTTGGAAGGAAATCCTAGAGAGGAGCTTTTAGAAAGTGAATTTGAGAGGAGTTTTAGAAAAAAGACTTTGGAAGAAGCTTTTAGAAAAGAGTTTTTAGGAAAGAGATTTAGGGAGAGAGTTTTCTAAGAAGGAAACTTAGGGAGTGTTTTTAGGAAAGGAATTTTGAGGAGAGTGTTTTGGAAAGGAGTTGAAAAGGAGTTTTTGAAAAATAGATTTTTGGAGGGAGCTTTTGAAAAAAAAATTTGGAAAAGAGATTGGAGAAAGTTTTTAGAAAGTATATAAAATATCTCACTTTTTTAAAACGATTCTAACCATAAGAAGGTTAGAACCACTTTAGGATAGTGGTTTTCAAAACAATGATTTTGAAAATATGGACCATATTGGTCACTTTAAATGTAACACTTTCCTAAAGCAACCTTAGCCATGGAAAGACTAGAATCACCTTAGGATTGTAATTTTGAATACAAAGTTTGAAAAAGAAAATTTTGATGCAAGTTTTGATACAAGCTTTTGAAAACGAGTTTGAAAACGAATTTTGAAGGAATGCAAGATCATGATATGCACAATGCAAGTTGGGGTCGTGAACATATAAGGTTAAAGGCTTCACTACATAATCAAGGGGGCCGAACCCACATGGTCTCCAGTTAGACTAAAAGAAAACCCCCGACACGGAGACCATCCAATAACCTAATCCTACACATAGGCCGGGAAATCCCTTGTTTCAAGCATGCAAGAAATGGGGGGAAGAAGATGGGAGATTAAAATAGAAGAAAATCCAAGTGGGTTCAGAGGGAGAAGAGAGGAGGAAAGATGCGTAAAAGTAAATAAGAAGCCTACCTTGTGTCTTCTTTATTTTACTTAGCCTTGCGCGCTTTGCTTTGCTTGCTTCGCATCGGTCTTTACTTCAGTCTTCAAAAGTTTGTCTTGGATCTTCAAAGCTTCGTAGTTATAGCAATCCAAGTCTTCAATGGAGCGTTTGAAGCTAGTGTATGAGTGTATAGGAGGCTAGGGTTTGTGTATGGAGGTTAGGGTTTGGAAAATCTAAGGAGACTAAAGTTTAGAGAGGCTACGAGCTCTGTATATCGAATAATAGAGTTTTTAGATTGAGTTTACGAACCTCTTTCATGCTGGAGGAGGCTCTGATTTATAGAGACAGAATAGACTTAGCGCCTGTTGCAGTGGCATTAGGCCAAACTTTACATTGGCGCCACTAGGAGTGCCGTAAGGCCATTTTTTGGCTTAGCGCCACTAGTAGCCACTTAGGAAAGTTTTTAAGGTCGGCAAGCAACGTATCTTGAGAAGATTTCGGTGCCTATACTAGTGACTACCATGCAATTTTTAGCCTAGCTTCACTAGGAGTGGCTCCGGAAGGTCTGAGAAGGATTTGAGGGACCAGGCACAACCCAGAAGACCGAAAAGGGATAGGAACCCTCAAAATAGGGTCCTGGGGGGTAATGGACTTGAAAAAAGATGACAAGAATTGTTGAAAGGATTGACCGGGCCATTAGGGGCAAAACGGTCAATCAGGCTGAAAAGCTGCCGAGATAGACTCGGAATGTCCCAGAAGAAGAATCGAGATTTTGAGACATTATTTAGAATGTTCCCAAAGGTTACCGGTTTGATACCCAGAGCCAGTGTGATCGGAAAAGGCGACCAGCCCACCAGGGGCAAAACGGTCATTTCATATCGAGTTTGCCGAAACTGACTCAGAATGATCCAGAAAGATAAAAGAAGGTCAGGAATACTATAAAAATCATTCTCGGGAGGTTATCGGTTTGATACCCAGAGCCGGTGTGGTCCCTAGGACGTTCGGATGCCTAGGGGCAAAATAGTTATCTTGACAGGAAAATCTCGAAATTGGCCCGAAACTGACTAAAAAGCACCTAATAATGTCAGATTGCTTTTAAGACAATCCCGGAAGGGTGGACTTACCATTCTAAGGACTTAGGTACTTTCTCGAGAAATGTACCGGAAAATGGCCCTAGGGGCAGTTTAGTCATTTTTCACCGAAGTGGGCTAGCAGGCACTGGTGTTGACCTGGGTTTTGAGTGTTTCTGCCACTCTGACGACGATCTCGCGATATAGGGTTTTGTTGACAATTCCCTATGTCGACCTGTTTACGAGTATTTCCGCTACTCTAACGGTTGCGAAGTTTGTGAGTACTTCCGCTACTCTGATGGTTCTCGATCATTCCCGAGACTGCCTAATCTCGGGAAGCTGCTAAAGGGACTTAGTGCCTGATAAGTCAACTTTCTCAAAAGGCGTGCCGAAACGGACATTTCTACATTGGCGGGCTAGTAGGCGCCAAAGGTGGACCGTTCTACCATCTCGAGGACTTGAGGTCTCGTCCCGGTCGACAGGTTTGAAGGGACTTACCGTTCCGAAGAAATTTTTTTCGAAAAACGCGTCAGAAATGATAGACTTACCATCTCGAGGAATCAACTTTCTCGAGAGAGGGATTGGAATTAGAATTGGAAAAGGAGACTTACCGTCTTCAGAAAGACGTACCTATTGGAATTGGAATGGGGACTTACCGTCTTTAGAATGACACGCCTATGGGATTAGAAAAGGGACTTACCGTCTTCGGAAAGACGTGCCTAATTTAGAATTAGACCGAACAATACCCTATAGGTATTTTGGTCATTTTGTCTCTATTTGGGCCTGGTGGGCCCGCGAAGCGATGAATTGATTGGATTAGACTTGGAAAGTTAATTTGACTCAAAATATGTCCACATTGACTGGAATACAAGTCTGGACGGACTGTAGACTGTTGAGCGATCAAAAATGGGGTGCTTACACCTATGATATAAATAAAGTCTTGGGTGATCAAGAAAATTTATCCCTAATAGTTTCAGAAGAATTAATCTAACTATTATTTGACAGTTCAAAAAAACTAAGTTTATTATATTCTGTGTTTGAGTTATTTATCTGTCTTATGTCTCTTTCATTTTTATAACACGTTCATAGCACGAAACTCTAAATACTTGTGATAAATATTTTATTTGTATTCTTCAAGAAGGCATTTTATTTATGAAATTAATATATTAGTTCTCCTACTGTTATTTTTACTCTTGTAGAAGACTTGCAAATCTTATATCTTGAAATAAAAATGTGAAGGATGAAAAAACTAGCATTTAATATTCTTGTCAATATATATTATGTATAGAATGTAAGTAGTAAGAAGTAGTTGGTTTACATCATAGGTGATGTCACATTCCATAAACCATAAAAGCATGCAAAGTCAAATAAAAGGGTAAGTAGCTGATGTAAGCAATTGTAAAAGACGTTAAAAGTATTTGAAGTAATCTGACACTATCTATTGTGTGTGAGACGTGCAGTGCTAGAAATGTAAAGTTATATATGTACAGTTGACATGATAGAAAGTTACTTTTAGATAAGTAATTAATTAATATTGGATTAAATTTGACAAATATGAATTCTCGTACATAATAGATCTACTATAGGGCAGAAATCTTATAGTCAAAAATACATGTCTTCCTTTTATTATTTTTGAGTTATTTTGATTTAGAATCAAAAACTTTGTTATTTTATCGTCATAGCATTCTGAAAATGTCGAACCTTACAAAGCTTAATTTATCGCTATTGACATTTTGGGCAAGAACTATTTATCTTGGGTAGTTGATGTTGAGATCTATTTGTGTGCAAAAGATCTTAGAAATACCATAAAAGAAGAAAATGAAGAATCTCAGCAGGATCGTGCAAAAATAATGATTTTTCTTCTGCATCATATCCATAAAGAATTAAAAACTAAGTACCTTAAGGTAAAAGACCCAATGACACTATGAAAAAAATTTAAAGGAGATATATGAGCACCAGATGACCATATTTCTCCCAAGAACTCGCTATAATTGGATGCACCTGAGATTACAAGATTTTAAGGCTGTTAGTGAGTACAATTCTGCATTATTTAAAATCACCCATAATTGAAATTATGTGAACAAAATGTTACCGATGAAGATATATTAGAACAAACATACTCCATATTTCATGCCTCGAATGTGCTCCTACAGTAGCAATATCGAGAAAGTGGTTTTAAGAAATATTCAGAATTGACATCATGTCTTCTCGTGGATAAACAAAATAATGATTTTCTGATGAAAAATTACCAGTCTCGCCCGACCAGCTCTACACCATTCCCTGAAGTAAATGTGGTCTCATTTTATAAACATGGCCGCGGACATAGCCGTGGAAAAAATAATTACTGTAATCGGGGGGTTATCGTGGAGGTAACAATTGTAATTTTTTAAGTTCTCGAATTAAAAATACCACACCATACCACTAGCAGTGGAATAACTCTGAAAAAAATAAGCAAAAGGAAAAGGCTTACTAAATAAACCTCCTAAAAATTATGAAGATAT
Organism: Euryodendron excelsum; assembly: GCA_033060915.1. Lineage (NCBI taxonomy): Eukaryota > Viridiplantae > Streptophyta > Magnoliopsida > Ericales > Pentaphylacaceae > Euryodendron > Euryodendron excelsum. The sequence goes on along the minus strand of CM065394.1, from coordinate 23,116,753 downwards.
TTGTTACAAGTGTAGTATGAAAGGACATTGGCCACATACCTATCGTACGCCCAAACCATTGGTGGATCTTTACCGAGTATCAACAAAGGATAAAGAAAAAAAGGTAAAAATGAATTTTACAGGCTTTGATGGCTTAATAGATGTCACTTACCTTAATATTTTATATTTCTTTGAAGATCCTAATAGAAAAATAGATTACTTAATTAGTGATGAAAATGCCCACACCAATTAGTTTTATTTTCTTGTTCCTTGTAATTTGTTATCTTTCTTTTGCAATATTTTCTATTATGTTTTGTTTTTCTAGTATGTTTCACTTTAATGAATATTTTTTGTTTTCTTATAAGTTAGCAATTTTTATATTTTGTATATAGAAGCATGTAATGTACCAATACGTTAATTACTTTCAAGATGAATGATGGAGATATATGTCTAGTAGACAGTGCAACAACTCATACAATTCTTTGAGAAAAAAAATATTTTATAAACTTAACATTAGCTGAAAATAATATTAAGACAATATTTGGCACTACAAAATTAATTAAAGGCTTCAGAAGGGCCAATATATTGTTGCCAAAAGGGACAAAGCTCTATATTGATAATGCTATGTTTTACAAGGAATTTGCTTAACTTTAAAGATACATGTAGTAATGGGTATCATATATAGACAACAAATGAAGGTAATAAAGAATATCTTTACATTATTTTTATTGTTTCATGTTAAAATCATATATTAGAAAAACTTACCACATTTTCTTCTAGATTATATTATACAACTATAAGAATTATGGGATCACCTGAAGTGATGCACCAGAAGTATTTTGACCCAAAAAAGCTTTATACTTTGGCATGATCATCTTGGTCATCCAGAATCAACGATGATGTGTCGAATAATTGAGTTCTCCCATGATTGTCCGATCACTAAATGTACAAAAAGATTCTTTTCGCTCTTAAGAAGATGGTAAAGAAATTCTTGGTCCTGAAGTACCATATCTCAGTGCTATTGGGGGTTTTAAGTATCTTGCAAATTGCACAAGACCTGATATTACATTTTATGCCAATTTACTGGCAATATATAATTCTGCACCAACTTAGGGACATTGGAAAAGGGTAAAGCACATATTTCATTACCTCTGAAGAATAACAGATATAGGTTTATTCTACTCAAAGGGATCAAAATCAAAGTTAGTTAGCTATGCAGATGCTGGTTACCTTTCTAATCCATATAAAGCACAGTCACAAATCGGGTAAGTATTTACCTATGGTAACATTGCTATAGCATGGTGTTGGGCCCCAATTTTTTGTACCCAAAAGGACAAGTGAGAAAAACACAGTACTCTTTCGTTAGAACTCATCCTCCTAGAAGAACGAATGCGACTAGGTTTGAATTGAAAATTGGTTTTAAAAAGAGCTTTTGAAAAAGATTTGGAGTCGCCACTTAACTTGATTAAGGTAAATTAGATCACCTAAAACTAAACACAATCCGAAGATTACACTTAGGGTTTTTGAAAAAGATTTTTGAAAACTTCCTCAAGAGAGGGTTTTTAGAAAAATAGGTTGTTTGGCAACCTCTGAAAATATTTAAGCCCTTTTTGAAAATAACTCCATTTTGGTTCTTGAAAACAGTGATTCTAGGTTCGGAGGTTGGTTACGTGTAGGGAAGATGCACTAAGTCATCATCCTACTCCACCCTTGCGGTACCTACATGTCTATTCACCCTAAGTTCATTCATTCAGAATCTTTGATTAATAAATATCCAAAACTATCCACTTTTGAAAAGAACTAAGTAAAGAAGTTTGACATGATGCACGATATGCAAATGCAATAATTTAATTTGATTTTGAAAAGACTTGATTTGATTTTAGAAATGGATTTAAAAAGATATTTTGAAAGAAAGTTTTTAGAAATTGGAATTAGAGATTTGAAAATAGATTTTAGATTTAAAAACTTGAAATGGATCATGGAATTGGAAGTTTGAAAAAGATTGTGGAATTAGAAGTTTAAAAAAGGTTACGACCGCATCCATAAGGGTTGCCTACGCATCTCTTTTTGGGAGTCAGGTCAGTCGTAGTTCGGACAAGAGTCCGATTAAAAATAGACATTTTGAGATTTTAGAAAGTTTGATTTGAACTTAGAATAGAAGATATGAAATTGAACTTGAAATTGATTTTGATTTGAAATAGAACTTGAGGATTTGAAATTGATTTTAACTTTGAAAAGATTAAACTTAGACTTAATTTGGAGATTATTGGAAAACCATCTTGGTTTAGAAAGATGCTTTAGAAAAGAGTTGGAGCTTCCTAAACTAGGGTTTACGAATTCTAAGGTTTAGGTTACCTAAGGTTTAGAAAGACACTTTAGAAAAGAGTTGGAGCTTCCTAAACTAGGGTTTACGAATTCTAAGGTTTAGATTGACTTGATTTGAACTTTAAGAAGTTTGATCTTAGAAATTTTGGTTTTAGAAAACTTAGGATTTAGGAAAGATAGGATTCGAAAAGATTGGAAGTGATTTGATTTGATTTGATTTAAAAATACTTGACTTGGAATAGTTGGAAAAGATTTGACTTGAATGTTTGATTTAGAAAATTTGGAAGGTTGGAGTTTAGGAAAGATTGGATTTAGGAAATCTTGGAATTAAGAAAGTTTCAAAATAGGAAAGTTTCATTTTAGGAAAGTTTCAAATTTAGGAAGGGTTCCTTTTGAAAAAAAAGTTGATTTTGGAAAGATTCGAATTTAGAAAGTTTTAAAATTGGAAAGTTTTGAATTAAGAGTGTTTTCTTTTTAAGAGGGAGTTGATTTAGGAAAATCTTGAATTAGGAAAGTTTAGAAATTTTGGAAAGGTTTGAATTTAGAAAGATTTGGAATTTAAAAAATTTAGAGGTTTAAGTTTTGGAAAGTTAGATTTGAGAAGGTATGAGATTAGGAAAGAATTAGTATTAGGAAATATTTGAAATTAGGAAAGTTTTAGAAAGTTTGAGTTTTGGAAATACTTGAAGTTAAGAGAGATTTGAGTTTAAGAAAGATTTAATAATTTAGAATTTAGAAAATTGAGATTTGGAAAGGTAAGGAATTAGAAAAGGAATGGAACTATGAAAGGTTGGAATTAGGAAAATTTTGATTTCTATTTTCTAAAATAAAATATTGAATTTTGTTTCCAAAAGAGATGATTTCATTTTGTTTCCAAAAATAAAAAATTGGATCTAGTTTCTTAAATGGGAGATTGGATTTGACATAAAATTGAAAAGGATGAGATTTAGAAAATGTGATTTGATATGCAAAAGAGATTTTAGAAATCTATGATTTTGATGTAGAAAATAAGATTTTGAAAAACTATGATTGATGCAAAATAGGAAGTCAAAACTTCAAAAAGATGAATTAAGGTTTCCTAGTCATGGATTCTAAAACTTGACTTGGATTCCAAGAAAAAGAGATTTTGGAAAGTATATATTTTTAAGAGAGTTTTTAGGAAGGAAACTTGAAGAGAGTTTTTAGAAAGTGAATTTTTCAAAAGAACCTTGGGAAGGAATTTGAAAAAAGTTTTTGAAAAATGGATTTTTGAAAGGAGTTTTTGAAAAGAAATTTTTTATAAAGCAATTTTGGAAAGAAGATTTGAGAGAGTTTTTTGGAAAGTATTTTGAATATGGACTCTTGAAAGTCTCTAAAAATATCTCACTTTCCTAAAATAATTCTAACCATAGAAAGATAAGAACCACTCTAGGATTGTACTTTTGAAAACAAAAAGATTTGGGAAATATGGGCCACGATGGTCACATTAAATATAACACTTTCCTAAAGTAACTCTAACCATGAAAGGGCTAGGATCACCTTAAGATTGTGATTTCAGCAAAATCGATTTTAAGGTTTACACTCAAAACTTATGTAACATTTTCCTAAAACAATCCTAACCATGGAGTGGTTAAATCATCTTAAGATTGTGATTTTTTAAAACAAGTTTGAAATAGAAGAATTTTAATGCAAGTTTATACAAAGATTTTGATGCAAGTTTTGAAAACAAGTTTAGAAAACAATTTTGAATAAATGTATGAGTATGATATGTACAATGCAAGTAGGATCGTGAACATAAAAGGTTTAGGCTTTACCACATAATCAAGGGGGCCGAATCCACATGATTTAAGGTTGAATTAGAAGAAAGCCCTCTTTCTTGTTTCAAGCATGCAAGAAGAGGAGGGGGGGGGGGGGGGGGGGGAAGGAAGAAGATAATGGGTTAAAATAGAAGAAAACTCAAGTGGGCTAGGAGGAAGAAAAGAAAGGGGGAATTGCATAAACATAAAAGAAAACCAACCTTGTGTCTTCTTGGATTTGCTTGCTTTAATTGCTTTACTTCGCTTTGATCTTTGAGAGCTATGAGATTGCAGCACTTTGAGTCTTCAATGGTCAGCTTAGAGGCTTGTATAAGAGTGTATTGAGCGTATGTATGCTAGGGTTAAAGTGTATGGGAGCTAGGGTTTGAAGAAGCTTAAGAAAACTAGAGTTTGGAGGGAGTTCAAGGTATGTATATCGAGAGATAGAGTTTCTAGACTTAGATTGCCGACCCTTTTACATAGGGGGAAAGGTCTATAATTATAGGCAACTTAAATCTACCTAGTGTCTGTTGCAATGGCACCAAGCTAAAAAATACAATGGCGCCACTCCTAGTGGCGTCAAGCCAAAAAATATACTAGCTCCAAGCTAAAAAAATACACTGGTGCTACTAAGAGTGGCGCCAACCACTTTGGAAACCTTTTAAGGTAGCAAGAAACGTATCTTTGACCCTTGGCACGCAAGGCAAAAGATTTGGGCACCTGTATTAGTGACTACCATGTAATTTTTGGCTTAGCTTCACTAAGAGTGACTCTAGAAGGTCCGGGAACGTTCTGGAAGGCCGGGAATGGTCTGGAAGGCCAAACATGGGTAGAAACCCCTGAAATAGTGTTCTAGGGGTAACAGACTTGAAAAGCAAGGTCAGAATTGTCGACCAAGCTATTAGGGGCAAAACGGTCAACTAGACCGAAAAACCACCGGAATGGACTCGGAATGACTCATAAGCTGATTTGATGGTTGGAAATACTATCTAAAGTGTTCCAAGGGATTGCCAAATTAATACCTAGAGCCGGTGTGGTTAGAAAAGACGACCGACCCACTAGAGGTAAAACGATCATTTTGTACCGGGTTTGCTAGAATTGACTCGAAATAGTTTAGAAAGGTATTGGAAGTTCAGGAATAATATTAGAAGCATTCTCGAGAGGTTACCAGTTTGATACTCGAAGCTGGTGTGATTCCCGGGGGCACTCGGATGCTTAGGGGCAAAATGGTCATTTTGACCAAATGGTCTCGGAATTGGTCCGGAACCGACTGAAAGGTACTTAAACATGCCGGATCATTTGTGGGACAATCTTGAAATGATGGACTTGCCGCTCTAAGGACTTAGGTACTTTTTTGAGAAGCGTGCCGAAAAGGCCCAATGGGCAGTTTGGTCATTTTTCACCGGAGTGGGCTAGCAGGCACTGGTGTTGACCTGGGTTTTGAGTGTTTCCGCCACTCTAACGGTCTATGACGATTAGGTATCTCGTCCTTTGGTAAACATGTCATGACCAAGAGGCGAGTTCGATCCCATGACATAGTGGGTTTGTTGGCAATTCTCAATGTCGACTTGTTTACGAGTGTTTCCGCCACTCTGACAATTTGCGTTCATTCCGAAAACTACCTGATCTTAGGAAGTTACTAGGTGGATTTATCGTCTAAGGAATCAACTTTCTTCAAAGACGTGTCGAATAACAGACATTCTTCATTAGTGGGCTAGCAGGCGCCAAAGGTAGACCGTTCTACCATCTCGGGGACTTGGTTTTCACCCCGGTTGATGGGTTTGAAGGGACTTACTGTTTCGAAGAACTTTCTCAAAAAACGTGCCAAATTGAATGGTCTTATTGCCTTAGGGATTAACTTTTTCGAAAAACGTACTGGATTTTATTTGACTTTGGAATTTGGATTTGAAATTGGATTTTGACCTTAGAGTTGAAATTGAAATAGGAACTTATTGTCTTCAAGAATACGTGCCATTTAGATTTGGACCGAGTGATGCCACAAGAGCATTTTAGTCATTTTGCCTCTATTGGGCCCGTTGGGCCCACCAAGTGATTGATTAATTGAATTGAGTCTGAAAAGTTGATTTGAATTTTGAATATGTCTGTATTGATTTGAATGTGAGTTCGGACGGATCAGAGATTGCCGAGCTGACAAAAATGGGGTGCTTACGTATGGCAATCCTTGAAGTAAATATTAACTATAACTTCTTCAAAATACTCTGAAATAATCGCAATTCATGCAGTAAGTCGAGAGTGCATTTAGTTGAGATCTATGATCCAACATATTCAAAAATATTGTAGATTATCCTCGATCAAAGATATCGTAACGATATTGTACAAAGATAATGTAACGTGTGTTGCACAGATTAAAGGAGGCTATATTAAAGGTGGCAAAAGCAAACATATATCGCCAAAGTTCTTTTATGCACATGAGATTCAGAAAAACGATAATATTGATGTCAAGCAGATACGTTCAAGTGACAACTTGACAAACTTATTTACAAAGGCACTCCCAATTGTAACATTTAAGAAACTGGTATACAACATTGGCATGTGCCGCCTCAAAGATCTTTCATGTTGAATAAGTGAAGTAATCAACTTTTATCGATTATGTTCATGAGGGGGAGTTGTGTACTGTACTCTTTTTTTCTTCGTCAAAGGTTTTTCTCCCACAGGGTTTTCCTTGATAAGGTTTTAACAAGACAATATTAACCCACCCAACTTCATTCTCCGAGAAACAAAAATATTATACTCTTTTTCCTTTGTTAAGATTTTTTTTCTCACTAAGTTTTTTCTAGTAATGTTTTAATGAGGCATATTTTATGTAGTGGTCATCGAAGAGGGAGTGTTGTAAATAGTCAAACTCATTTAATGAATGACCCGCCAACTCCATTGCTCTAACCTTTCTCATTTTCTTCTAACAAAAATCTTCAGCCACCAAATGAAGATATGAGCATGACTCCCACTATATTTGTAAATATTTTGTCAGGCACTTTTAAGGGATCTTGCATCCTCAACTCCATGTATAAATAGAAAGCTTCCAAATGAAATTCTAAGAAGAACTGTAGTAGAAAAGTGAGAGAAAAGGAAGAGAAAAGAAAGAATAAAGAAGTGAGAAAAAAGTTGAGGGTGTAGGTAACTATTCAAAGTTCAAGCTGTATTTTATATTTTGCCTTATGATATAAATAAAGTTTTGAGTGTTTAAAAATATCTATCCCTAATAATTTTAGAAAAATTAATCTAATTATTATTTGACTGTTCCAAAATAACTCATTTTATTATATTCAGTATTTGAGTTATTTATCTATTTTATGCCTATTTCATTTTATAACAGAATTTAATAATTTTCAAGCTACCAATTGACTATTCCTAAACATATAAAATTGTCAATCTAAAATTAAACGATTCACACGAGTTAAATGATGAGATGTGTTTGCTTGTAAATATATAATAATTAAACAAAAATATTTTTTTATGAATGGCTCATTATTCTTAAGCCATAAGATCACATAATCTAATATTGAGAAGTTTAAACCATGTCTTATTTAGCACTTAAAAAACTTAAATGGAGTAAATCACAAATTTAAAAAATGAAATGATTTATTAAATTTTGTTGGCAGCCCTTGATTGCAATTTTCAGTGTTTATGGGGTGAGATGATACACTTTGGAGGTGTTTGGATGATAGTTTTTTTTAATAGTTTGTGGCTTAAATTTATAACTTTTTTAAATTATATTTAGCTTTCGCTAAAAAAATAACTTTTTCGACTTAATTTAAGCTTGCAAAAGTCATTTAAATAAGGAAATTTTTAAAATTTGTTTAAACTTATAACTAATAATTTTTTTAAAAAGAAATCCAAACACCCCTTTCCTTTTAAACAAGAATTTTAAGTCAAAGTCCAATCTGATTTCGACACATCAGCTCGTTGAGATGAGATGGAGGGCACCTGACCACCAGTAGAACGGACCAAAACAACCAACCTGTTCGGCTTCCCAATGGCAATACATGCTCATTTTTCCAAATCACTCCCAATAACAGACGAATCACAACCATACACGTTTGCAATTTCTCCCCAAAGCATGTGGTCTACAATCAACAATCCCTGTTACTCTATACCTGCTCCATATCATCCATTCATCGAATAAACGAATATTCTTGGAATTATAAGCATCTCCACGGCAACGAACCTTCGACCCATCAATATAAATTGCTTTCAGGGTACTGAACTGACAATCCTATAAACATATAAATACGTATACTTACGTATTATCTACGTTATATATATACAACCCACAACCCAGGAAGAAAAGAAATCAACACCTAGAGAGAGAGAGAAGAAGAAGGGAGCCAACACCATGGCTTCATTCGGTAAGCATCAGTCTTTTTTGTTTTTGTTTTTGTTTTATTGTTTTTCTTTCTGGGTTTTGCGTTTGAAACGGTTATTCTCTTATATTTGTTGGTTTTATTTGAATGCTGACATTTTGGTCTGTTTGAAGTAGTTTTTGGACGAAGTACTGGCCAAAATTGTGTTATGTAATTACATATTTCAAAGCATGCCATGTTTCTGTTCTTTAGATCAGATCAACCCTGTAGTCATAGTCAATGACTAAGCTCTTATTTACTGTGGTGATGTGGATGTTGTGATTGATTCACTAGATATGCAATGAATGCAATTAATGAGTATTTTTAGCTCTTGCATTTCAGGGGAAATTGCTTTAAGTTGTATGTGATATAGTATGGACGGTCTGCTTTCGCAAATCATATTTTCCCTTGTGTTTTTAGCAACTTCATGGATATGCATTAATTGCGAATTCTTTTTTGGATGAGGAAAAGGTTTTCTTGATAAGAATGTATTGTATGTAAGAATCAGCACCTTTATATTTGCATATATATATATATATATATATCCATTTACTATGAATGATAACAGTGGGATTTCACAATGATTATGTGCTAATGCATGTTGCTGGTATAAAGATGGGTAACACTTTTAGAAATTTGAAGGAATGATTCCATAATACAGAATCAGCATGGCTCTACTTACAGCTGTAAAATGTAATGACCTCAAGTGGTTGGCATGAGACATTTTTGAGTTGGGTGTATGTGTACTACAATTCCAGAGTTCATAGTGTAGGTCTGTTTTTAAACTCCTAAGAGGCTTTATGCAGAGAAAATTGTCAGAATTTTATTGTTTTCCCTGGGACACGATAATTACCAGATAAATTTAAAATTTTAAGCGTAGCGTTCAGTTTTGTTTTAATCTCAGATGGGTGTAAAATGTAATTGTTTTTATGTCAATAACTAGAGAGTGATCACTGGTCAGTTTGTCTAGTTTTGAAATCTTGGAAAAGTTGTCAATTTAATCATTTTTATGGAGAATTATAAGCAATCAAACTTGCAATTAAAGAATGAAATATCAAGGCATGCTGGCATGCTGCTCATGCATTTGTGGGGGCTTTTCTCATTTAAACCTAGGAATTCATTTATCGAACCTTTGCATGCTTGTTAACCTCCCATATACTGATCATATCATAGTTGTGATTTTCTTTTATCAATCTTTATATTCTACAAAGTTGATTCACACATTATTCTGGTAATTCACTTGCAGGTGTTGTCCCTTTCATTTTTCTACTACTCCTTGTTGAGTGTTCTGCAAGGCCTTTCTATCCACTCCCTAGCAAAATGGACAAAAAAAAAAGACAGCCTCTTCAGACTTTTCGCCCATATAACATAGCACATCGAGGTTCAAATGGAGAGCTTCCTGAAGAAACTGCTGCTGCATACATGGTAAGCTGGGGGCATAACATTTTGCATATCTTAATAATAGTTAGCTTTTCTGATTATATAATTAATTTGGATAATAGTCCACTTTATGATGGAGGGTAGTAGAATATTGCTCTCCTCAAATTCGTATAAGCCCCAAGTCTGGATCAGTTCATTTATTCTGATCCATTAGTGTTAACATATGTGTATTCATGTATTCATGTTTGTTTGAATATATAAACTCTAAAAGGTTAATCCTACTTACCAGCCTTATCAGCAAGAATAATGTTTTATATGTTCATAAAATATAATTTTGGCTATTTTTGTTTTAGAGTTGTGTCGTGGATGCTATAGTTCCAACATGTTGAATCTTGTCTTTAGTTAACTACCAGAATATAAACGTGTAACCCTAATTTTTCTTGCCCCAAATGACTGGTAAATTGGAGTTATTGAATGTCTTATGCACACTTTTGAATTGACCTGTCCCTCCTTCCCTATGATTAAATGTATTCCTGATAAATGACTTTCTTGCAGAAAGCTATTGAAGAGGGTGCAGACTTCATAGAAACAGACATCCTAGCCTCCAAAGATGGTGTTCTTATATGCTTCCATGATGTAACCCTCGATGACACAACTGATATAGCAAAACACAAGGAGTTTGCAAATCGTAAGAGGACCTATGACGTCCAAGGGGTCAACACAACTGGATTTTTCACTGGTAAGTTCGTTTATTTGATGTTTGTAATTTAATAATACTCATTCACTGCATGCAGTTGATTTCATATGGTAGGAACTAAAATCATTGCAGGCCAATGTTTTAACGAATATTTTAATTATCTTGTGCAGTTGATTTCACACTGAAAGAACTAAAGTCGCTGCGGGTGAAGCAGAGGTACCCCTTTCGGGATCAACAATATAATGGTGGGTTCCCTTTTGGAATAACATTGAAATCAATATTTCCAAAAAAATTTCCAGTTAGGTTTTTGAAATTTTGTTTTCCATCTGATGATATCATCTTTACTTTGAAATTTGTAAGTTGCTAAATAACATCACAGGGAAATTTTGACAATGTAAACTGGTTCTCTATGATAGTAATGCTTGCGCCATCTATATTTTGCTGTCACATATGATATTCACCAGCTAAAAGAACTAAAAATTTGAATAGACAGTTGCTGAGTCCAGCAATACATAATCTGCAGTTAATGGACTATTTTGTTGGGTTAATATTGAGATTTACCTATTTTGTATTGCCTTTTACATGTCTTGAACAAATGTCCATTCATGAAAACTTCTCAGCCTGGATAAAGATAGAAAACGCTTACAAAGCTTGTGATGTAATAGAGACCATTTATGATTTCTTATACTTGTCAATGTTTGTGGCCTCTGCTATAGTTAGCAAATGAGACTGGGCTTTAGGTTGGATCACATTATCCAAGGCCTCCACCTACAAGTAGAATGATAAAGGCAGCATATAAAGTGTTTAAGATAAAACAATAGAAACTTGGTTAAATGCTTTACTATGTTCCATCCAATGTGATAAATTTCGATGCATATGCATTTTGATAACACTAATCCTCTTTATTCATGACTATAAGAAAATAACATACGCAAATAGAACAAACTCATCAAATTCTAGCTTTCATCTATACGCTACCACAATGATACCATATTCGAAGTATGTGGCGCACAACGTTCTATTTCCTATACCATATATCGTAAAGATCAGCATCCTAGTTAACATTTGAAATGCTCGTGCCTTGGCTTACTGATGTTCATTTACTAGGTCAATTGTTTCACTTGGACATTTGAATGTTGATGTTATAAAAGCAAGGTGCAAGAGACTTTACCTTGACCTGCGCAACAATTCCCGTCTGCATGATTCACTAATACACCCGCTAGGGCGCTAGCTTTCACTAGTTTATGCACAGACCGGCCTATATAAAATTCTATCAACAGCTATGTTTGTAACCTAAGTACAATTTATTTAAGAACAAAATCTTTCTGATGTACTGTGCAGGAAGATTTCATATCATCACTTTTGAAGAGTACATTTCAATTGCTTTGGATGCCTCAAGAGTTGTTGGAATTTATCCAGAGATTAAAAATCCAGTACTTATCAACCAGCACGTGAGTAAACCTGTTTCTGAAATGGTTTTATGAAGACTGAAGTGCTGGTTTAGCGTGAGATTGACAGGAGTGAATTGAGTCACTAGTGTTTGTCAAAAACACTACCTTTACATTTTCCATGCTCAAACCGTTACTTTTGAACAGGTGAAATGGCCAGGCGGTAAGAGATTTGAGGACAAATTTGTGGAGACACTTCAGAAATATGGATATAAAGGTTCATATATGTCAAAAGATTGGTTGAGACAGCCTGCATTTATCCAGTCATTTGCTCCCACTTCGCTTATTTATATCTCAAACCAGACAGACCTGCCCAAAATCTTCCTAATTGATGATGTGACAATACCAACGCAGGACACAAATCAGGTCTCTCTTTATTTGCTTTACTTGTAGACTAATCAGTTATAAAACAACACTTCTAATGGGGAGAACATAAAACAATACTTTCAATATAAATTGTGCATCCACTGTGATGATCTTGCTGGAATATTATGTCTTCAACTTGGCTCTTCTTCTCTCTCTCTCTCTCTCTCTCTCACTCTCTCTCTCTCCATATGTATGTATATATGCACAAACACACATATATATGCCACTGCACAAGGATTTAAAGTTTCTTGCATCAACATCATATGAAGCCCTTTGCTAAACTTAAAATGTTTTATGAAGAGTCTATTGGGGTTAGACAAGTTTTGTCATCTGGTGTGTGAACATTACTTTAGTGAGATTCACCTGGCTGGTGCCATTTAGTTGTCATGAACCGTGGCCTATAATTACATAACTTCAGGTCTTTTCATGAATCTTCTCTTATCTAGGATTTGCTATTGCTCACTGTGATGTCTTTCTTATTTGATGATCTGTTCATTTTTAAATCATGATCCGTGTTGCTCCTATGAAACTAATATTATGATTGATCTATGCAGTCATATTGGGAAATCACTTCAGATGCTTACCTTGACTTCATTAAGGAATACATAGTGGGAATTGGTCCGTGGAAGGATACAGTGGTTCCTGTAATGAATAATTATTTGCAAACACCAACTGATCTCGTCGCCAGAGCACACGCCTATGACCTACAGGTGTGTATGCTCTCTCTCTGACATTCTTCTGTATGACAATTTTATCAAGTTTATATTATAGAAAATATCTTGTGAACTTGTATGGTTTATATTGCATTGCTAAGTGTGATAGTATGTGGTTTAACTGGAACTATGGCCTTCATAGAGTGGAATGATGAAACAGGATTCATGTCACTAACCCATATAGTTGGTGAGTTTGACAAAACATAAATAATATATAAATAAATAAGAAGTATCTATTTCGCTATGGCAGTCTCTTCTGGTTTACTGAGCATAATGGACATAGGACACCATGATCCACACCATCCTAGTGTCTTTGCCATCACCTATATGAAATTGATTCTTAACATAAGAGAACTCTTTTGAAATCTATTAAACCAACCATGTGAAGTTCTTTAAGTATCGCATAGGCCTGGTTATTGAGTTTCTGCACTCTGAAGCCCCAAGGGTCCATTGTTTTGATAGGTGTAGACAAATATATGGAATATATGAAATAGTAATATGATTAATTGGCTAGAACTGTGTTACCGTAATACTCTACTAACCTAGATATTTACGTTTTTAGAACATCATTCCGAAACATGGTACACTAGCATTCCAAAATAGTGAATTTAGTGATCCAATGGGATCCCAAAGTTTTTTCCTATTTATTTATTTAAAGGTCACCTAATGAGGAAAAAAAATCAATTATAATGAACTACATATTGGGAGAATAGTATTTTGGCATAACAATATGCAAAAGAATAGGTCATAATACTTCTAGAATGTATTTTTAATCATTAATTTGAAAAACGTAGATTATATTTTACTAAATGTCCAATTGTTAAAAAAAAATTGTTCTAGAAGTACCTTAATCTAGTAGTGTCATTTATACGAGTCTACCCTTAGCATACCATATTTTAGAACATATGGCGTATTATGTTCCTATTCCTGTTCTTGTTTCACGTACCTTAATGATCCAGGTTCCCGATAACATAGGGTAGAATAAATGAGGCTCTCACAAATTTCTCACTTGCTTTGTCAGTTCTGGTGGGGAAGCTCTTTAGAAAATCCAGACAGTCCTTGTAGAATCTTTGTATTAAAATGGACTTTTATTATTTCCATTTTGTTTTGCCATAGAAAGTTGAATGGACTTGTTGAAGGATAAGTTCTTGGCGTAGTCAGGTTTATGGCTACCAAATATATGTATTGACAGGATCATTGAATTCATATGATTATACAAACAGTACGTTAAAGTGAGTTTTTTTAACTTTTCCAAAATTCAGTTTGACGCCATTTTGGAAGAAATGTTGTAGGCCTAGAAAAGATTTTTTATTTTCGTTGCATCTTTTTGCAACTTTTCTGTAAGAAAGAAATTTGACATGATTGACTGGTCATATTGTATTTCTCAACTCGGACAGGTGATAATCTTGTTTGAAGGGTATTCTGAAATTGTTGTATTTGCTTTTCTTGTCCTTTTTGGATTGTTTGAAAAATGTATAGGGAAGATTTCATTTGTCATCTGTGTTCCAATTTATGCATGCAAAATCTTCATTTGGTTCTGCGATTCCATTTTAGGTGCACCCATACACTTACCGGAATGAGAACTTGTTCTTACACTTCAACTTTAATCAAGACCCGTACATCGAATATGATTACTGGATAAACAAGATTGGAGTGGATGGACTCTTTACAGACTTTACAGGCAGCCTCCATAAGTTTCAGGAATGGACCTCCCCTCTCTCTCCAGATGATGAAGATGCATCTGCACTATTGCATAAGATTGCAATGATGCTCTCCAAGTATAGAAAGAAATGAGATAAGTTGATTGTATGTGTTGCTAAGATATTACTTTTCAAATGTAACTTCTACAGAGAATAATGTTAATAATTTTTTATTTACATTACCGTTGTTTATGACACAAATTGTTGGATCCATACTCATTCTGTTCATATTCCACAAATTTTTATGCACTGCATCACTTTTCACCAGCATGTTGCCATGACTAAGCACTGCACCAATCAAGTCTCATTCATCAAAGGTCTAAAATACTTTGAAATATAAGAACTTTGAATTTGACATGAAAATTGTTGAATAATGGGTTAGAATTTTTATAGATTGGGTGTTTGCAAAATCAATCGCTGCTCCCTACAGTATAGCTAGATTTGCCCATCTGAGACTCAACTAAAAATTCGTATGCTAAGTTTGAATCTGGAGTGTTTCACAAGGGAAAAACAGTGAACAGAAGACATTTCACAAGGGCTTGGATAAACAAGTAGTGAAAATAGTGCAAAAACACAGACTAGTGAATGTATTCACGGTTTCATTTTGGTTAGTTTGGTAGCATATGTTTTCAGGCTGAGTTCAAATGTCCAAATTCCTTAATTTTTGCTTCAATCTGAAATTTTTGTAACTTTTTTTTTTTTTTTTTTTTTTTGTGGGAGCGGGGGAGGTATTTGGGAATGGTGTTATTGCATTTTTAAAGGGATCTTGTTTTTTTTTTTTTTTTTTTTTTTTTTTTTTTGGGTAAGTTCATTTAAAAAGGAACCTCTCCAAGTTAGAGAAAACGCAAAATGCCTTTAATCATGCTCAAACCTTAAGTGTCAGTGTTAAGCATGGAGCACATCAAGGTGAGACTCAAACCTAAGATGTCTTGAATTCATGATTCATCCTACAGTTCGCTCCCTTTCCTCTCAAAACCATGCTTGATATTCGTTCTAATGTGCACACCCCCTTAACAGTTTGTGGCATTTTCTCGAGGGGGGATTGCTTTGTGCCCTTCAAATTTTCTCCACATTTTACGAAACAACAAAAACAAATAAATCGGCTAATATTGTCCACTAAACTTGTGCAAAAAACTTTTAAAAGAAACTGTCCTTTTATGTCCCAATCCTTTTAACAGAAGCAAGCCAAATTACCAGTGCTACTGCAGAATCTCCTCTGAAAGTTCATATTTGACACGTTTCATATCATCTAAGAATTCATATCAACATGTCTACTACTTAAGATTTAATCTCAAGCACACATTTCACTGAAGTAAATAGTTAAAAAGCAAACTAAATTCTCTTTCAGGCCTCCCTGATGAACATGTGAATGATTGAAGTATTGAACAGTGCTAAATTTGCACCTGAAGGTAGATGGGGATCAGGGCCATTGATCTACAAAAAAAACTAAAGAAAAAACTGGATTCGACAATCATGTCTATAGAACATATATGACAAGCACTGGTATGAAAAACCAACAGTCACTGACTAGATTAGACCTCCCTCGTGTTCAAACAAAAAACTGATAATCTTCAGACATGAAGGCTTGTTAGCTTGGCTTCATGGTTCAATGAAGTAAGCCAAGACACACTATTCTGAGACTTTCATCTTCGATATCTCCTCCAGCAAAAACCTAGATTCAGCTGCAAAGTCAACTGGGGCAACCGCTCTGACTGTTATCCTGTCTTTTCTCATTCATGTACTCATGTGGTGTAACACTGACTCGTAAAAGATGAGGCACCCACGTAGCTTCTTTCAGTTTCACTTGGAAAGGATTTCCTTCTCCCTCCTGGAAAGTAAAGTAACACAAGTAGTTCAGAACTTCTTTCTTTGAGCAAGTATCAAATAATAACTTCAATGACAAACAAGGAAGTCCCTGCAGGTTTGGAATCAATTTTGTTTGTGGATGGTTTACCTGGGATTTCAGTTTATCAAGCTCAGCAGCAGAGCACCCAATAATTAGCTCTGCTTGTTCATTGAACACAGAGAGCCAAGCTTCACCACTTGCATCGGAGACTTTCACTACCATTATGTATCTGAAAATTAAAACAGAAAAATAAAAATGGATTAAATCACCTGTAGAACAGCTTTTACAATGTAATGCTAGCATCAAATTCTAGGTCTCTAGTTTTCTGAGACCCAAACCTTAAACTGCACTCGTCATCATTCTTCTGGCATCCTTCACACCAATATCCAGATCCAATAGCTTCAGTTACTGTCTTGCTGCATGTCTTACAAGCACGATACCACATGGTTTGATCAGGCTTGATGAGGCTAATGTATGCTTTTAGACTGAAATATACAGGCTGCACAACATAATAAAGTAGTGTCAGAACTCAGAATTCAGTTCAAGTTATGATAATAAAATAAAAATAAAACTTAGAAGCAGTCCTAGCCATGCTTAGATAACATAGAACTCTAAAGACAATGTAACAGATCAGATAGTTAATGTCCAGCCCTCAATTCATTTAGAATTTGTGATATGAGATTTCATCTTCTTTTTACTTCAATCTTTGCTGTCTGATTCTTCAATTTTTCTTTCATGTATCTATGAAATATCATGCAGGGAAAAATGCTTATGAGTTGGAAATGACCATGAAGAGCTGATGCTATGATACCTTGCCCTCACCCAAGGATGGGTTACGGGTTATGTGAGGAAGGGAGACATGGTCAGCATACATGGATCTCATTCCAGTGTTGGTTGTGGAGGTCATTCCAGATCCTATAGAAGTCATTGAAGTCTCTTTACCTTCAGAATCATACCTGTATACAAAATGAGAATATGATTTGCCAATTCTTGTTAAAAGAATAAATTAACTTAAGCTACTAAAGGGACAATGACTTACCAGGATCTCAACTTTCTTGATTCGGGTGCATCCGGATTTACCATTACAATGCTCTTGCTCAATGCTGACAAAGATACACCTGCAACAACAAAACATATCACATATTATCAAACTAATTGCCTACTTTCAAATTGTTACTTGGTATATAACCCCAGAGGCCCAAGACATTCTAGAATCTAGAGTACCTTGGAATTCTCCAACTTTTAGGGATTTAATTGCAACTATAGGAGATTTATCAGAAATATCCAGCAGTTCTTGTCCTATGTTTGTGGCAAGATCATTCCATAGAGACACCACAACTGTCTTCTTCCTACAATATGACATGGCTTCAATATAACATACAAGACAATAAAAAGGAAAATTTTGTAATTTGCCTATAAACTTACGTCTCATCTGCAATAGTTATGTCATGTTTTGGAATAGTCTCATTGTTACTTTTCCTTCGAATGCTCAATGCAGGAGATACATTTTGAACCACACCAATAACATCTGCAATTCATAGCAATGAAGGAATTGAAATACAGAAAGGAAAGACATACATAAACCAAAAGAGTTGAAGGAAGGAATTCTACGTACAAGCTCCTTTGAATTGATATATGGACCCAATTGATCAATCGGGACAAATTGAATTTTGTTTCAGGAATAGAAGTTGCTTCATTACTTGCTTCCTCAACCTCAGAATTTTCATTCAAGGTCATTTCATAGTCATTCTGTACTGTCTTGAACTGCTTGTTAGCAACTTTTAGAGTTCCCTTTGATATGTAATATACCTTTCCCAACTAAAAATTGTCATAGAACTTCTTTGCAGCGTCATTAAACATTGTTGCTTGTATTTGTGTACCCTGCACCAAAAAGAATCAATCTAATTGCTGAGCCTTCATACTTTCCATAAAAGCATAGTTTATAAACACCATGATACAACAGAGGTTGCTGCAAGAAACATACAATATTTGCTGAAACATAGAAGTTTGCTTACATCTTCATCCGTTAGCTCTACATTGAAGACACAACCTTCACCTTTGACATTTTTATATGTCCGCATATTGCCTTTGCCTGTGACTCAGACCTTTATGATCCAGTTTCCTTGGTAAGGATTTAAAGAAACAAGTGGATGAACTCTTCTTGTCATCGCCATTCGTGCAGCAGGTGCCATACTGAAATTGACAAATGATACAGCATTAATTCTAAAAACTCAACCCCTCTCATGCCAGTAGATAAATGAAAAGAACAAAAGCACACTTCGTAGAATTTCACTTCCTCATTCTTTGAAGAATTACAATCAATTAAGATGTCTACACATGACTGTTGTATCAGCTGTTTTTATCCAATAAGTACCATTTCAGATATATGTACTTGAAAGTAGATAATAATGCGTACTTTTCATTCTGTTCATGTACTATCTGAGCTGCTGATTTAGCAACCAATTCCTGCTTTGGCTTCAAAAAAATGCCAGTCTCTTCACTTTTTACCTCACTCTTGGTATCCATTTCTTTTTTTGGCTTCAGTATAATTCCAGATTCTTCACTTTTCCACTCAGTCTTGATCTCTGCTTCAAGAGCAGGGGATACCACCTCACATTTACTGACAATTAAAAACCTACAACCAGTTGAAATATACATTATCTTAACTTCAAAACCCACAAATTGGTAATACTGGAAAGTACATAATTTTTGTCAGAGTTAGGTGTCAATGATTCTCACTTCTCATTCTTTGTGGGAATGTCATTGACTGCATAATCAAGAATGCGAATGAGACCCAAGTTCTGAATATCTCCTGACATGACTTTAGATGACAAACTAGATTGTAAAAGTGTTTTGAGCTTCATCTTCCCATCACTAGCCATAAACCTGAAAGCAGCCAATTTTTTCAGCAAAGATCATAATATAGACTACCACTCAGTCTGGATTCAAAATGCTTGGATTTAAAAGTACCTTTATGAACAGTTATACACAAGCACTCGTGTATGTACATGTGTATAGACGCTCGCCCGAATTTATATAATTATATAAGAACAAATCTATCGACAACTCCAGATCAAAGAATTTATATGGCAAGATATATCGTGATAATGAGATGAACTTCCGCAAATCTGAGAGAGAAAGAGGTACTGAAATCTTAAAATTGAAGTCAAGAACCAACAATGATTGTCAACATTTGAGAGATTACAAAAGAATTCAGCAAGTGGTCAAATAAGGACATTCAGGTTATGTATGTCTGTGTATACGGGCCAGATAACATAATACAAGTTTCAATTTCATCGCAAATTAAACTGTACCTCTGTTTGGTTTCCAAGAAAACGCAGGAAAATTTACAGATCAATCTAAATAACCCATTGGTAGTTCTTAAAATTTTGAAAAACCCATAGAAGCAATAGAGTTAATAAAAAAAACAAAAAAGAAGATCTCATTTTCTTTTCTTTTTGTTTTGATCAGCAACCAAACAAAACAAATCAAAGCTGAAAATGAAGGAAATTTACCAAATGACTAAAACCCTTTTCGCATCAGGCAACTACGACACAGATTTTCAACATTTTTGAGAAACAGAAAGAGGGAGAACTCACATGTATTTGCTTCCAGTAGACTTCAGATCGAGGACTTGGACCACGATCTCCTGGACTTCGTATGATGAATCCGGAGATGGGTTTTCCAGTAGGACTGAAATCGCATCTGGGGTTGTCAACTTCGCCATTCTCTCACTCTCTCAATGATCAGATAGGCTCTCTCTCGTTCTCTCTTTCTCACTCTAGAATACAATCTTTTATACTTTTATAGAGAGAGAAGGAACCGAGGGGCGGGGAGCTGTTTTGTACATCTGTGGTTTTGGCGCGAAACTGTTTGTAAAACTTTTCCAAGGCTGCGAGCTTTTAAAATTTAATTCATTAAAACGAGTGGGGTCTATTGCCAGAGAAGATCTAACTTTTGTTTGAGTACAGTACAACTCCTATGTAATCATAAAGATGTACCTTGCATTGGCAAAATCCAGAATTGTTCTAATGATAGCAACAGAAAAATTCAGGCAGTGTTTGGCCGCCAATTTTTTAAGTATTCACTGTGCCTGCCAAGTTTAGGATCTGTTTGATATTTGTGAAAGGGAACTTGTGAAAGCGAACCAAAAGGAAGAGAAAGAAAATGAGAGAGGGTGATTTTCTTTTCTTTGTTTGATGCAAAAAAAATGAGAAGAAAGTGAAAAAAAAAAATTAATTTTTCTTATTTGAAATTGAAAGGAAAAATAAAGAAAAAAAAATAATAAGATACCTATTAAAAAAAGGAAAGAAAAAGGAAAAGAAGAGAAAGTGAGAAGAAACATCTTTCATTTCTCTCTTCTCTTCTCTTATCTACTAAATTAAAACCAAATAAATGAAGAGAATTTTTTTTTCTTTTCCATTTCTTTCCTGAAGTATCAAATAGACTCTTAGTAAAGGGTATAGCATACCTTTTGGCATCCAATGTTGGCTCAAGTTTTGCAACGATGAATTACCCAATTTACCCCTTTGATTAACTCCTTTCTTTTCTTTTCCTTTTGATCAAAAGCAATCAAATGCAAAAATAAAAATTTGATTTGAATGAACTCCTTACTCCTATAATTATTCTAATGGTGTGGCATGTCTATGGTGGCTTCAGTTTAAATAAGTTAGCTTATAAGTTGATTCGAAAGACAATCACTAATCAATGATATGTCATAAATTATGAAGACACGAAAAGCTTATGTTATTAAGAACACGAGAAGTAACGCACGAGCCGCAGTTGATGAAATATATTACATCTTTTAGCAACTCTCGATCTCTATTTAATTTCAAAAACATAACTAGACAATCTATTGAACTTGAGACATTCTACTTTACAAAACCAATACATCAGAGACAAAACTAGACAATGATGATTCAAGGGCTCATCTAACAAAGCTAGACTCCCAAAGAAAATCCTATATCCTCCTGATTAAAGCAGCAGAGAACCTATATACATATGGAGGAGAATCCTTGCTTCCATCGGCTGCATAAATTTCCTTTCTGCATACTACAAAAAGTCAAAAACTATATACCCGAATCCAAAATACAGATTAAAGAGCACGTCGTGTCAACTGATCGGTCAAGAGAAAAAAACTGTCAGACTAGTAATAAAAGGAAGTCGATCCAATTTATTCGCGAGCAGAATAGCTACCATGCTGACATACTTCCTAAGTTTCAGATCCATGCATCTTCAATTTCCTTCCTTAGAATTATATGTAGAAGGTATGCAATGATATTGAATGTCCGTGGCTATTCCTTAACACCAAATTCACATAAAGGAATTCCTTTTTCTTTTAAAGGAAAAGGAATCTTGGTTGTTCGGAATTCTTTTTCAACTTTGTTAGTTGAACTGGTTATAAAACTGATCTCTTGAACCAACTTTCTTGCTCTAATGGCAAGGGAGTAATGAGGCTAATGCAAGATAAATCAATTTAAATGAACTCAACTTCTTATGTACTTAATAAATAAATAAAAAACCATCATAGGTTTCTAGACCTAGTTTATCTATGTACCAACAACTATAAGAAGAATGTTATGCATTAGTAGTATCTCTTCTGATTCTTATTCTAACAAAGCAAAGATATATATATATTGAAATGAACTCAACTACAAATAATTAACCCCATTTATAATTAAAAAGGCTGATATATGAACATATAAAGACAAATTTGACTAAGATAATTCAGCTTCTCCGTAGAACAATATATCTAGAAAGTTGTATGATTGCACCAAAAGAATGGCGCACAAGGTTCATATCCACAGGGAGACTAATTGAGAAAGAGGAGTGATTACATAACCGTGGTTACTAAAATTTTATGCAGGATTAACTGCTAGAACTGTACTACATTATCACAGGCTTACAGCAGGTGTAACAAAGCAGCTTCGCCTTAAAGTGATAGAGGTGTAATTGAAGGAAATAAGATATGGTATATGAAAGAGCAATTAGGTAATTAAAGCAATTCCAATGGCATATGCATCGTAATATGTGCTCTAGGGAATTAGTAATTCCTATTTATGCATCGTATAACAAGGATCCGTCTTAACAAATACCTGTTCAACAACGGGCAGCCTATATTGCAGGTGCAAATTTGCATATGCTTTACACACCATAAAACAGCTGCATTAGTGCCCAACTACTTCTGGAACACTATATGTTTGACAATATAAGTGGCAAATGACCAGACTATACATGTTTAGAAAAACAGCAACAAAATGAAACTCTCTCTCTCTATCTTGCACGCGCACACACACATGGTCGAACACACAAAGTAGACATACAATATCCACACTTTAAAAAAAGTAAAGCATAATATATGCAACATAATACACATGTAAGGTTCGCTGTGCTTATTCACACACACAAAAATGATGAGAGAATAGTTTTAATCAATAAATAACCTTATGCATTTATGTTTATGTAAGTTATTTGCACATTTAAGACCAAGTGACAGCCCAACTTATGATGGATAAAACATCTGTCCTTTATTGTAGGAAGAAAATTTCATAAAATGAAAGTAGAGATGAGAGCAAGTATTTATTCAAACACTTAATAGAAGCTAGAACTGCATATTTACTGCTGTACTAACAGAATCTTTTCACCTGTGGGAACGTGGGTACAGGTAATTCATGATTAAATTGTTCGTCTTTGAGTATTAAACTTCCAGAAGCATTCTTTTCGCCATATTTGGAAGCTAATATTTGAGCACCCTCATGAAGTATAGCAGGAGTAGTGCCTGTGCTGGACTTCTTGGTTTCACATTCATCCGCTTGGAAGGGATCATTGAAGGGAGAGTCAGGTGGGGAAGAAGATGATTCGGAGAACAAGGACCTTAACTTTTTCCCTGACGTGGAAAGATCGACACCATTGGCATCAGAGTGAGGATGAATCCTCAAAATCACTAGTAATGCTGCTCCCATACATATCAATTACTGGTATTTTTGTTGGCAATTAGACATAAAGTACGTAAGCTTTCACTTTAAAGACTCAACAAAACAAACCCATAAACAAAATTACAATTGAGGGATAGAATGCGAACGGGTACTAGTAAACACAGAAGGAGATCGAAAGAATGCACAACTGAAAGAATTAATCTTGAATATGTTCTCATTTTATTACTCATATGACTTAAAAATGGTTTTCAGAATGGAAAATCCTTGTATGCACTCTTAGTCACCCCTTCTCTTTTGATCAATCATTTTCTAAAAAGCTCACGGAATGAAAATACTCAGCAATAGCTAAAGAAAACTAGAACACTACAGTGGGAGTTACTATCCAATGACCAGCATATAGGTACACACGCATATGTGAATATGTATACATGGATAGAAAAACGTCTTCGTTATTGAATACATGCAGGCAAGTATCACTCTCCTACATTAGCAATGCTAGAAGCACTTTTTTCTGCTACCATCAATTTTTTTATTTTTTATTTTTTTTTATCTTTTCTGTTGGAGGAAGGTGAGGATTACCTTAACTGGGTACTTTTTATTACTGTTATGAGATTAGCACATTATGATTATCAGTACAAAATGGAAAAGCAAAAGGGCTGGACAGATTCTGAAATATAAAGAAATCTATGAAGCCAAGTACTTGGAAATACTTGTCAAGCTAAACTCAGTGAAGCGGCGGACTTAAAGAGGGAAAAGGGGGTTGGTGAGCTTTGACACAAGTAGGTAGTCAATTGGAAATATTAATACAAGACAATGGCTTTCCATTACCTCTGTCAAGAAAACAACAAGAACATAGAGAAAGAAACCATAAAAAAGAAAAAGAAAAGAAAAGCAAAGAAACATAGCTCCAGAGCAAAGACTATTAACGTTGTGAGTATTGAAGAAACTGATGACGGGACAACTGATACCGAGTTTCCAAATTTAAACAACTCACTACCCACCTTTACTCCACCCTTCTTATAACCCTAGGTGCAATGAAATATAGCAAATTGAAATCTAACCTATCAAAAAGAAGTGAAATTTCAAATATAACTTTTTTCAGGGATGGATCCAAAAGAAGCCAATCCATTTCAAAGGCAGAGACAATAAAAAGAAATGGAACCCAGAGAGAGAAGATAAGCTTACCCAGAAATTTAAAAAAAAAAAACATTACCAATTAATTTGTGATAATAAGTTAAAGAATTATTAAATTCTAATAATATAAAAAACGTCATTGGCCACATGTCAAAGCCTTTTTGTGTACTACTTTTTTTTTCTATTTATAGAAGTTAGTGTTTGGAAAACTTATTGTAGAAGTCGGGTTTTCAAAACAAAACTTTAAGATGAAGTTGTGTTTTGAAAACACAATGTCTTGGTTGACTCGCGTTGGTAAATAAGTTTAAAAGAACTTGGGTTTGGAAAAAAAAAAAAAATTTATTGTACAGCATAAGTTAAGTGAAAAAAACTTGTAAGAAATGCATACATAATTCATAGCAACAACAAAATTCTCAGAAATTTTCCTGCTTGTTAATCCCTGCATAAACCTAGTTTCTCCCTGAATATGGGTTTCAATTAATCAAGGCAAAATTATACTTTTCATGCAGAGTCAACAACCAAAGAAAGACTTTCAGAGAGTCGATGCAATTCAGACTTGCATCGAAGGTACGAACAGTGAAGCATAATATTCACCCTGTACAGTAATGATTTGTATCCGAGGTACGAACTAGGAAGCATTAGTTTCAACATTAAACAGCGAAAAAATAATAATAAAACTTTATCAATCCAAGCAGAGAGAGAATCCTTTCATACATTTGGGCAATACGGCCACTGTTTCTGATATTCTGCAAAGGTCCGCATCAGGATAGATTCATCAAGCACTTGAGGCTGCTAGGAGTAGTACGTTTAGTAATGACAATCAAGGATGGTTCAGATGTTCAGGACACATACCAGATGCTCATCCCTGTTCGTTAGATATAGTTACTGTGCTCTACATTAGAAGGGATGCTAAAAACAGCAACAATGTTGAGCCAAATATCCTCTCGAACATTAGAAAGATCTTTCCAAAGCAGGACTGGTGATGCGCATTACTTTGAAGCAGATTTCTAGATGAGTGCTTGTCATGGCTCCTTAATCTGTTGAACACACCCAACTTACGACCATAATACATCTGAACAGTCCCCTGCTAATAAGAAGAGAATAAGGATGAAGAAACTAAATTTACATAAAAGATGGAAAATTGAAAGATATCAAACACCCCCCGTCACCCCAAGCCGAGGCTTGCAAAGACCTGA
Organism: Euryodendron excelsum; assembly: GCA_033060915.1. Taxonomy (NCBI): domain Eukaryota; kingdom Viridiplantae; phylum Streptophyta; class Magnoliopsida; order Ericales; family Pentaphylacaceae; genus Euryodendron; species Euryodendron excelsum. Next base: position 23,090,898 of record CM065394.1, on the reverse strand, counting down.
ATAGAATGTGGCAGACCTGAAAACTAATCTGGCTGTACAAAAGTTAAATCTAGCAACATGAAAGATCAAAATCAAAAAAATGCAAAGAGCACAGGGAATTCATTGCAGACTTGTCTGTAAAGTCTCATAAATGACAAATTGCTAAACTGGGTGAGAGAACCATGAAGCATCTCAAAGAAGTTGATGGATTTTAGGACATGCACCGGTTCACGAACAAGAACGAATCCTCGACTTATTAAAAAAACGCATTTTTGTTATGTTTTGCAAGAAAGTCATAAAATCCAGAGTATTAATGAACCTGGCAATGGAAGCAGACAACGATATAAAGAGAGGCATAAATTTTAAGGTAATAACAAAAATAAAGTTGGAGTGACATCTGTAGTTGGTCAAAGGAAAAGACCACTCAGGATGAATTTCATTGCAGACCTCCTAGAAATGGAAAAACTTGAATATAAAGCAGGAACTGCTGCACAGAAACACCAGATCTCTGAAATTCAAAGGATTCAAGTCCTGTAAACTAAGATGGTAACAGTAACAAACCAGGAGTTTAATCACAGTATCAGCCTCAAACTACATCCCGAAATACTATTCCCCCACGAAACTACTTCCATCTATCCTTCTCAAATCAGTCATAAAACTGCAAACAGGAAGATTCTCTAATTTGTTCTACTTCCCAGTGCCTCAAGCTTTCCACTCTCACCTTCAACTGATTCTTTGTATGACTGCCATATTATTAAGGATACTGAGAAATCCACCAGAAAACTAGCCCAAATATCAAAGAAGAATCAATAGGGCAATACAATGCCTTCACTTCATCTCTAGAAAGCACAGACTCTTGGGAATCAACCAACATCACAGGATCAAACTGTATACCAACATTATCGGTTCCCAATAAACCATGAAATAAAGGTCACATTTAGCCAAACAGAAGACTTACAACACTAGTCAGCAGCAGGAAATCTTTCACCCCCCCAGTCCCCCAGAGAGTAATTGAATTTCATTGAGCATTTCCACAAATTAGCAAAACCCAAAAACCGCCATTCACTCTTAAATTAAGCCGACAGGTACCATAGTTTTAGGAAGTCTGCCTCGTAAGCTGAGGCTACGAGCATGTTAGCACTAACTACTACAGAGTGGCTGGGTCTCCAATGGAAAACAAAATTGTTGCATATTGCTTTTCATGGTATTTAAAAGCACTATACCATTTTTCGTAATTGGGTTTTAAGAATAGTAAAGTACATGGTACAGAGTAGTCTAAATATGAAAGACATGACAAAGAAAGTCAACCCATTTAAAAATGCTCCATAAATTGCAGGGGAGTGATTTTATTTCCTACAGGCATCCAAATCCTCCTATTAAAGTTCATTCACTTAGTTCCAATGCAAGTGAAACAAAAAGAAAAGAAAAGAAAATGAAGGTAGAATAACACCACCAAAAAAAACAGAAAAAGATCTAGGGTCACAAACTTTATTTACTTGCACTAGCAAGTATAAAATAAAATAGGAAAGAATATGCTGGTAAGCAAACAAACGCACCTTCAAACAAAGTTACATAAATTGGAGCACTAAAGCTTAAGACTGCCTTGATTAGTTCATCCAAACTTGTTCAACCTGCCGAATAACAGAGACCATTTTTTAGCATAAACAAGTAAACACACATTTATGCTATGCATGCATATGTACAAATATCTACATTATTATATATAAGAATATAATTATATATATGTATATAGAGAGAGATAGAGAAATATAATTATATATTAAGCAAATGAATAGTATGTAACTAAAAATAACCTTGCATTGGCATGTTCTCCTGTTATGTCCACTTCGTTTGCAAAGCATACAGTGGAAGTTCTTTTCTCTGAGATTGGCAGACTCACTTTTATTTTGAGTTAGCTTCAAGCAAGTCCTCCTATTATGTCCTATCTTTTTGCACAGATTGCAATGAACTGGACTCCCTTTTAGAGGCCTCTTTCTCCGCTGATCTAGTACATTATCTATGGCAGTCTCCATAGCCTGAACTTCAGTATGATTAAGAACTATATCCTTAATTGGCATCCCAAAAATTGATTCCAAGGCCCGCTCCTTAGCTCGATGAGCCTTCAAATAAGGTATTATGACACCATATTCTTGCTCAAGATCCTGCATGATTTCTTTGGGTTTATAATCAATATTTTCTCGAACACGGTGTATGATATGACTTAAGATCCATTTCATGTTTGCTTGTCGGTGGGTACACCGCTCCGGCCTTACACAAGAATGTTCTCCCTTCAATGTCTTTATTTGGAAAGTTTCAACATCTGGAAGTTTTGAAGCATGTATTCGCCAAGAACAACCATCTGCAGCACAAATAGCAGTTACCCGAGATCGATCTGATCTGATGAATGTTAACTCGAACTTCATTGCAATAGCAGTAGCTATTAATGCATTCCGAAATCCTTGTGCATCAGGAAATTCCTGACCAACTGCTAAATTTTGACTATCTCTTCTATTGAGAAACTCCGACATTGCTGGGCTGGTCTGGCTATCCACAGAAGTCTGGGGAATATCATCAACAGCTCTGCAACAAAAAAAACACCCTTAGCTATAAATCAACTTGACAACTATATAAAGTAAATCTGGTCTGGTTATTGCACAATCATTGAAGTCATAAGCGCCAGATCATGTTACAAAAAGCTCCTGCGGTCCAAGGAAAAAGTAAGGACTTCAGAAAACCAACTCCTTTATTTTTTATTTTTATAATCAAATGATGATGATGTCCCCCCTCCTTATGGCATGCTAATTGGCATGCAAAGGTTAATTATTGGCTTACTACTATAGCCATTGAAAAAGGGATGAAGAACCATTTATAAGACATGCTACAATGAAGATCAATACACCTTTGATATTTGTTATCACTTGGTGCAAAAATCATACATAAATTTGAAAGGCGCTGAAAAGCCAATTCGGAAAACATGCTCCATCAAAGAAGAATGTCCTTTTGCATATGAAATTTCAATTTGTGCAATACCATAGCCCCTTAGGTAGTAGGGGTAAAGTCCACAGAACACAACACCTAGCGCTCAACATCATCAGACGCAAACAAACAAACAAACAAAACAGAGGCTCATTTGTGCTCGGGGAGTATTTGGAGAATCACTTATTTCCTTCCTTCAATAAGAAATAAATAGAGAAAATCCAAACATCAAAATGAAAACTTAAATTAAAAATACATTTGAAATTTAGTCTAACTGCATACCCGGGAAATGCAAGAAGATCATTCTCATCCTCAGCAGTCTCTTGGTGATCAATTTGAACCATGCTATCACTTCAAACAGCATTGACCCAAAAAAGAGCAAGCGAGGAAATTCACATCAACCAACATATCAAAAGATGCGTGATTCAAATTTAAGTTCTCCATACCTCTGTAACGAAGTTGGACCATCAAATACTGCTTGCACAACAGCAGGACTAGCATTCTCTCTGCAGATACAAAAATGCAAAGTTGCAAGCAACCAAATCAGCATTATGATATTGCAGGACAGCCCAACTTGCTAAGAAACCAAGTAAAGAAACAAGTACATAACTGTCTGTTTGGTCGCTGAGAAAATGCAAACAAGGAGAACTTGGTTTGAATTTTATATATTTACATTTTTTTCAAAAATAACATCCAGTTTGGTTGTGGCGAAAATGCAAGCAAGGAGAAGTGAATTGAGCCTCCAATTCACAATTACTTTTTGGACAGTAGGGAAACAGAAACTGCACTCAACCGACTATCAACTACCCATTTGGCTTTAATTTTCGGGATTTTTTTTTTTTTTTTGTCTTGCTCCATTTTCGTAATAATCAAGCAGAGGGTCAGAATTCCAAACCTGTGATCATAATTGACAATTGGGTCGAATATATAAACTGGGATTCTCTGCGACGCCTCGAACTCGCTCATCATGGCGACGAGGTCGTCGTCGCACTCGACGCAGACGAGTCGAGCGTCCAAGGACTCGTTGGGGAGCTGGTACTTGATCTCGATGGAGGCTTCGGACGCGCAGCTGACTTGGGCCATTTTGGCTCTTAGCTCGTCGAAAGTCATCGACCGGTCAACGAGGACGAGCCGAGTTTTTCCGCCGACGTAAATGAATTTGCCGAGTCGGTTCTGAGCAAACTCGCCTTTAAAGTTGCAGAGGAGCTTTGCTTTGTCGACTGACATGGAGGTTTGAGTGCAAAACCCTAACCCTACATTGGTTCGCTGGTGAGGTTTCGATAGAGTAATAATAATGGTTGGGTTTAATTCGAAGTTTATGTTTCCAAGATCATTGTAGAGAGCGAGAGAAGAGAGAGAGAGAAATTGGGCTACTTTCCCTGACAAGGCAAAAATTTGGTCTTTATTCCGGAACAGGCGTTTAAACTTAATTCAGGAAGTTCCACGTTTCTTCAAAGAGATGTTAATACAAAAAGCTTTTTTGTTTATTCAAAAGGATCCATACGATTCTAGGTGTTTTAGAAAAAATGTTATTTGAAAAAGTATTTTTATTAAAAATATTTTTTAAAAAAACGTTTTTAGCACCATTGAAAATTTATTTTCAAAGCAATTAGCGTTATTGTCTTATATTTGAACTATCGTTCTCTCTTTTTATTTTTCATTCGCACAAAGCTCTTGGGAAGGAAGATTTTTAGTTTTCTAATGTCTTCTTTGACAAATTTTCTCTCGATATCATAGAGCTTTATTGTAGTTTGGGCTTGTTATTTACATCTTCATCATTCACACCTCTCTCTTGAAAGCTAGGATTTTGTTTAGATATCCATTGATAAGGTAAAAACACTCTCTTTGTCTTTGTCATTCTCTTTCTCTTTCTCTTTCTCTTTCTATTTTCATTGTTATATAAGTTTGTATATTTACATAAAAGCACAAACAATGTCTTATTTTTCTGTATATATATACTTAAGTGTATATATATGGTTTTGTAAATTAATACAAAGCATGACATAGATATATACAGTTGTCTTATTTTTTTTGGTTTTGTTCTTCTTGTTGTATTAAACATTTAGTTGTAGTGTTTATTGTAATTATTTTGTTTTGTAGGTGAAAAAGTCAGGATCTATTTTTAATACAAATGTGTACATAATTATTTAAAGAATATGTTAAATAATATATTAAAAATATATAAATAATTTAAAAATAGTAAAAAATAAAAATATGTATAACATGTTTATAAATTAATACATAAAAAGTAGTAAATAATTTAAAATTAATTTTGCAAGTTTAGAACATATATATAAATTATTTGAAGAATATGTTAAAAATATGTTCAAGAATATGATATTAGCAATTTGTAAAAAGTAGTAAATATTTTAAAATTAGTTTTGGAAGTTTATAACATATATACAATTATTTAAAGAATATGTTAAAGAATACGTTAAATAATATGTAAATAATTTAAAAATAGTACAATTTCTTTACAAATTTAACATAAAATTATTTTAACAATTATTTAAATAATTTATAAATAAATTAAACAATTCATAATTTAATTTAACAATTAGATTTTTATTGAAGGAGACCCTAATAAAACATGAAGACCATAAGAAGCTCAGAAAGATGCACCTTACACAAATTAATAGTATAACAACGAAGTCTAATCTTCTTTCTTTCGATAAGCATCTTTACATAAGTTTTAAAACATTTAATTTAATTAGTTTGTATATTTATGACATCTCTGTTAGTTGTGTTTGGTAGGCAAAACTAAATAATACGAGATCGCCAAGAAGGTGTATCATACAATATAGATGCTAGTGCGTGTTATGATGTTGAAATGGGAACCTCAGTTGTTGTATTACGTGACCTAATTATGCAAATAATGGCTTAATACCGAGAACATATGACTATAAAATTCATATGTAGATACCCGCACCGACGAAATGGAGATGTCATAATATATAAGAAGTTGTCAATCAATGACGACAAAACATTGCAAAATGTGTTGAATATTCCTTCAAGATATCCTGACCACTAATGTGTTAAAATATATGTTGTAAAGGAAGAGAGTAGCACAATGAACACCAGTGCAAGTGGTACGGATGTGAGTTGGGCAGATGTCCAAACCTACGGTGAACTATTGTCAGGGAAGGGAGATGTATCGGCACTGGGGTCATTTACTCAAATGGTTTCACTTGGGCAGAGTAGCCAAAGCACAATAGTTGAGAAAGCGCCAGGGCAACAAATGTCTAGCCTCTTCAGCCCAAATGAATATTTCTCACAGGGTCTTATTAATTTTGAATAGTTTTATGATTTTCACAATCCACCAACACCTCACCCACAATATGCATCAAGCCAAGGTGGATGCATAAAGGCAGGAGGTCCCAGTAGAAGTCTGGATATTATGGAACGCCTAGTTGGCTTAGACGAGATTGGGACACATGTAGATGAAGATGTAGATGTCGTTCAATCCGACAATTCAGATGAAGATATTGATGTTTTAATGAGAACTAAATTAAATGATGACTCTGATGACGATAGGCACGAAGAATCAAACCTTAATGAAGTATTACATAATACTCTAGATATGCCATTTTTTACGAACTTAGTTGGGGCAGATGATGTCGTAGGTGGTTGAGACTTATATGATCGCGGTCCGATATGATCAGATGCTAATCCGGAGTTTGCAAAAGGGATGGTTTTCAAATATAAGGATGCAGTGATCCATGCATGTAACTGGTATCACGTGAAGAAAAATAAACATTATTATGTTGTGGAAACAAATAAAAAGGTTTGGAGCACCAAGTGCAATTACGATTGCCCTTGGAAACTATGTGCCTGTTTGAAGAAGAAGCACAGTTTTTTTGAGATTACGCAATACCCCGGGCCTCATTCATGTTTACGTGGGATGGAGAGTTTGGATCACCGCAATCTGAATTCAACATTTATTGCACACTTAATTAAGACACAAGTTGCAGTAAGTTGCTTTCAGTTTCAATTTTAAAGTAAGATGTGTTAATATTATTTGTTAAGGCCCTTCCTTAGTAAAGTTTTAAGTGTTTGTTTGTTGTGGTGTACAGGAAGACCCTAACTGGAAAATAGTATCCATAATCGAGAATGTCAAAAATAATGTTGGTTTCACAGTTTCATACAAGAAAGCATGACTTGGAAGAACAAGGGTCATTGCGATGGTTTTTGAAGATTGGGATTAATTCTATGAAAAGTTGCCAAGGTACATCAGAACCTTAGAGTTCAGAAACCCAGGCACGGCTGTGATTTTAGAAATATTGGACTTGGGTACATTGGGTGTTAGGGCACTAGACAGAATATTTTGGGTATTTCAGCCATGCATTGAAGGCTTCAAGCATTGTCCGCTAGTCATAGGAATCAACAGTACTTTTCTTTATGGCAAATTACAGGAGTTCTGTTGATTGCTATAGCGAGAACTGTTACAAAAAAAAAAAATTTCCCCTAGCTTTTGCGTTAGTTGAATAAGAAAACTATCATAATTGGTCATGGTTTATAAAGAATGTCAGGCATCTGATTATGCCGAGCCAGGAGGGTGTTACATTGATTTCTGATCAGCATGCAGCCATATTGAGCATCGTCAAACATGAATGGGAAACATTATGACGAGGGCAACTAGCTGGATTCCATAGATATTGCCTTAGGCACTTTAAAAGTAATTACCATAAAAATTTCGATAACGTTAAAGTTAAGGACCTTATATGGCAAGCTGGGACTGCCCATCAAGTGCGGAAGTTTGACGAGGCAATGGATGAAATTAAAAATTTATGAATGAAGTCAAAGTCAGCGGCAAGGGTGTATCGTGCTTTGTGCAATGAGGACCCAAAGAAGTGGACATTGGCATATGATGAAGGTCATCGTTGGGCAGTTACAACCACCAATGATTCAGAGTACTATAATAATGTCCTTTGAGGTGCACGAGACTTGCCCATTACTTTATGTGTTCAAGTTACCTTCTACCGTCTGGTGGCCACTTTTAATTATAATCAACTACAAATTCAACGTGCCTTTGCTAGGAGTTTGAGGTACACATCAAAAGTGTAATTTAAGATAGAAGAGTACCAAGCTCGATCGGCGGGCCATCGCGTAACTATCTGTAATTGGTAATGTTATAAAATTTTATCTTAATTGTATGTACTTATTTTGATTAGTAATAAATTCTATACTTTGCAATGTCTAATACAATCACCATGTTATTATATTCTAATTCTAGGGCATCGGGTTCTGCCAAGGTTGTTACAAGTGTAACAGGCATGAAAGGGAACCACAAACATACCGTGTATTTAAATCCTTCGTCATGTGACTACAGAAAATGGATAATCTATCATTATCCTTGCTCGCACATGCTGGCCATGTGTGCGAAGTCAGGCAAACAACCATGGCACTTAATTGTTCCTAAGTATACAATGGACGTTTACGCTCGCGTGTACGAAATATCGTTTGAACCGATGATACATGAGCATTATTGGGCTGCATACGATGGTCCAAAGATCATTCCTGATCCGAGTCGGCGACGAGAGCCCACATCTGGCCGTCTAAGTACAAAATGAATCCACAATGAGATGGACGTTTCTAGAAAACATCAAACAAATCATTGTGGTGTTTGCAAGGAACAAGGGCATGATAGGCGTAAATGTCCAAATCAAGTTGGCTGAGTTATGTATTGAATAGTAGGTAGGTACTTAGCCATGTAATGATATTTATTAATATTTCTATTTCAGATAATGGTTACTGAAGATGAATTTATTTGTATGTATTTTTTTGGATTGGTTGTGATATCAGTGCATAGTCACATCATTCACAGGTGATATCATTCACATGCGTACAATAGTAACATCAAGTAGTACCCTTTCACAGCCTTTCGTCACATCAATTAATAGCCTTCACAGGCTTTGCTCACATCAATTAATGGCCTTACTACCTTTCGTCATGTACATCATCAAAGAATAATGAGGTCGCTTTATCGTACATTACATTGTCATGCATGTATGGATGTAGTACATTTATTGCATCATATAATAAAAATATATTAATACGTACTATGGATGTAGGCACGCCAAGGCCTATTGATGGCCGGACATATGGATGTAGACGCGCTAGGGCCCCTTGATGGCACCGTGCTGACGTTACAGGCCCATCATCGATCTACATGGATAGGGGAGTATGGGGTATGTATTTAAGTTAACAGTTTGTCTATACAAGTAGTTTGTTTATAACAATTTTGTTACACAGGGTACGGATGTGCTCACATGCAGACGTGGTGGGTCACACCTGTATGACGTACAGTTACACCCATGTGTATTACAGTGCATAGTACGGCAGGTTTTTATGGTGTATATTGACTTGGTCAGATTCGTTTGGACCATCCATTGATTACTACATTGGTAGAGCGTTGGTGACCAGAGACACATACATTCTATCTACCTGTCGGGGAGGCCAGTATCACGTTACAGGATGTTGCCATCTTGTTGGGATTACTAGTTGACAGGGCCCTTATTATACGCGCACAGACGCATACTATATTACAGGAGTATCAGGCTCTATGTATGCAAGCATTCGGTGGTAGCCCACCCGCATAAGAGATTAACAGTGGCCGCCTTAGGATGGCATGGCTCTGTCACACATTCCAGGTCCTCCCACAGGATGCAGATGAGGTTACTGTACAGCGTCATGCACGTGCCTATATACTGCGATTGCTTGGGGGTATACTGCTCATAGATTACTCTTAGACTATGGTGAGACTCACATATCTCCCATTTTTACTTGACTTGGATGCTGCCAGGGCGTATAGCTGGGGCAGTGCAGTTTTAGCCATGCTTTACAGGAGCATGTGCTTGGTGGTAAGGACTGGGGCGAAGCAGATTGCAGGAGCACTCGTTTTATTACAGGTTGAATACATAGTTCATGTTATGCTTCTTTACAATGCTTGTCTTTTATTACAATTTATTCATAGCGTGATTGGTGGACCCTTTTTGTACAAATATGGGCATGCGAGCGATTCCCATGCATAGGCCCACACCTCGTGGATGATCTTACTGCTGGGCAGCAACCATTAGTTATAGAGGGGGTGCGCTTTCCCGATGGACCATGGGGAGCTAGGTATGTATAACTGCCTTTTGATTTTTGTTAACACCTCTACACATTTATAATTATAAAATTTATTTGATATTATGTTGAACGTTTATGCCAGATGAAGATCTAAATATCGCTAGTACTTCCACCCTTGTGGTCCTCGTCTACCGAGATCAGCTAGACCGCTTACGACCTGACGAGGTATGTATACAATTTCAGATTTTGTAATTCATATTACTTAATTGTATCGTCGTTGCTTATGAATGGGTACTATTAATGTAAATTATGTAGTTCATATGGAGGCCGTACGATGTTATCATGTATACACTTGTTGATTATTGTCTAGTTGGGAGTGATATATGGGTCACTCGATCCCCTTTGCTGTGCCTCAAGGTTGTTGAGTGGCATCTATCGGATCAAGTTTACCGACAGTTTGGCTTCAGACAGCTTGTACCTGCCACTCATGATACCCCGCCCACATTACATGCTATTGACCTAAGAGAGAGACCGCCTACTAATCGGACCCAGTTCCATCGATAGCATATGGAGCGTGAGTATCTTGTAGCTGGGGTGATTGATGCTGCAGACATGCATTACGACGATCCGTATATGGTATGATACCTCCATATGACACGCACACTGGTAAGGAATCTAGTTCATCGGCCTACCATTGGATACCTTGAGGTTGGCTCCACGGTCGAGATTGCGGTTAGTAACGTTATAAATTATATATATTTTCATTGTGAATTCTAAATGTTTGAATGCCATAAAAATTTCAACTTATTTTGCAGACTCGTCACATCGCAGTCATACATCATTTTGTCGATCGTGCCATATCTGCATACGATAGGTCGGAGGCACTACAGGACATATATTTGGTCCGGGACCTGTGTAGGAGGTCACTTCATATCTTACGTGAGCAGCAGCAGATTGCACAGCCAGCAGTTCCAGACGCTCCCGCTCCTATGCCACCAGCAACTCCAGCCGCTCCCCCTCCCATGCCACCAACAGCTACAGCCGCTCCCCCTCCCATGCCACCAGCAGCTCCAGCCGCACCCCCTCCCAGCAGATCATCATCACAGGAGTTCCTGCAATATGTCAGTGCTACGTAGCCATCCTCAACCTATGTGACTCCGATTAGGCTAGTATATACATATCACATTGAGTCACACGATGTGCCCTCATCATCGCATTTGAGTAGTTCTAAGGTCATACCGCGTCGCACTGTCCATCGCCATATTACATCACCTATTGCATACGACCAGGGGTATTGGTTCTCATCAGTAGGAGATGATGATGACTTCTAGCGATATGTCGACCCATTATTAGTATCTGGGCAGCAGATAGAGATGCCTTTCTCAGCAGAGGGTCGGGACCATTTTGCCCTTACGACACAGGCAGAGGGGCCTCGCAGGTCATTCAGGTTAGTAGTGTGCAGCATATTCATCCAGTGGTGGCACCCCCTACCATTGATATTGAGGGTGTTTTGCAGATCACACAGGCACAGCCACATCCACATCCACAGCCACAGCCAGAGTCACACCCAATGCCATAGCCAGACCCACAGCCAGAGGCACATTCGACACTACGGTTCATCACACGTATCTTTGTCCATCAGTTGAGGCCTGCGAGAGAGAGGAGGCCATGTATAGTAGCGAAATTGTTTTTTGCACACTGGATAATTAGATTTCAAAACTTGTTGGATATAATAGTTAATGACAATAGTTTTTGTTGTAAATAAATTTAGTTATAGCAAAATTAAAGTTTACATCATAAGAAATTATGGTTTTGTTATATCTATATCCATTTATAAATGAATACAACTGTTGTTATTGACACTGGCACTCTTTGCACTCTTTGCAGAGGAAACAACAAAAGTTGATGATAAATTCATTAAACTGATAAAGTAAAAATAATAGGAAAATTCATTTTTTCTTTACCCACCAAAAAAAAAATATTAATGGAAGAAAGTAATATCGAAACTACTTATCATAACTGAAATATGAAGACTTGTCATTTTTTGAAGAGGCTGCACCAATGACAGGACCATACTTTAGCAGACTCATCATGTCCTATTGCTTTTCGATACATGATTGTCCTATCTCTATCTTCTGAAACCTTTCACGTGAACTTCTTGATAATTGTCATGTCCTATTACTTGTCAATTCATGATTTTTATATCTCTACCTTCTGAAGCCTTTCACGTGAACCTTGCCAGTAACTTCAACATTGTCATGTGAATTTTGTAGTATCACGTGAAGCATTTCACCGATGATTAGTATCTTTTAGCATGACGGATTGGTGTGAACCGTTTGAGTATAAAATGGTGTGAGGTCATGAAATGCTCAAGAAACCAAATCTTCAAACATGTCCAAGCGAAAAGGGTTATTTGGTGCATCATCTAGTTATTCAGTTCCAACCAGCACTGTGCATGAAAATCAGAACTCAGTCATCCACATGGTGGGTATATATACAGACCCAATTGGTAACAAATGGTATGGCCAAAAACATAGTTTCCTCAACAAACCTATTATAATGCACAATATGATGGGTCCGGTCAGCCATATCTTTATTGGCAATGCGTCCTTCCAACCACCCCACGATGTGATCGACGACCAATGCATAAGGTTGCCTTGGGAAGACTTATTCGATAAACGGTGTGAACAAGAGATGTATTGCTGATGGCATGGCCTACGTGTCCCAAAGGCCCGGTCAGCTAAGCTTTTTGGGAGGAGATCACCTAAAAGCAAGGTTATAAAAGCGCTCGAATGCGAGACTAATCAAATGCAACGAAGACTAGATAGATATCATTTTACAGAGGACGCGAAGAAAGAATGTGTTGATCCAACAAAATGAATAATAGAAATTATTAAAGATTCGTTGCTAGTTTCTGACCCAGAACTTTCAGACTTCTCAGAAGAAGAAGGTGACGATGACTTTGAAAACTATTTACCTACTAGCCTTACCATTGCTGAAAAACCACTATGTTGTTATGAACATGGTCCATAAAAGCATGTTCTGATTTGTAGTTCAATATAATGCAAAATAAGTTATTATGTTTTCATATAATGTATGTGCGAGTTTCGGTTATATTTTCCATTTTGGGGAGGAAAGGTCCGGTGAGTGCGAAACTCGATGGGAGGCTCATGCAGGTCCCGAGTGACGTGCGAAAGTTAATGACACGTTAATCGGAGTCCCGGTTCAAAAGTTTTGTCATCTTTTGCTTTTTTGGGAGTTAGGGTTTCGGAGTTAGGCAAAATCGGCCTTCAGGGTACCGAATTGGGAGGAAAGGTTTGGTGAGTGCGAAACTCAACAAAAGGCTCCTGCGAGTCCTAAGTGATGTGCCGTAGTCGACGGCACGTCACTCGGAGTCCCGGTTCAAAAGCTATGTCATCTTTCGCTTTTTTGGGAGTTAGGGTTTTAGAGTTAGGCAAAATTGGCCTTTGGGGTACCGAATTGGGGAGGAAAGGTCTGGTGAGTGCGAAACTCAATGGAAGGCTCCTATGGGTCTCGAGTGACTTGTCGTAGTTGATGGTACGTTAATCGGAGTCCTAGTTCAAAAGTTATGTCATCTTTCGCTTTTTCAAGAGTTAGAGTTTCGGAGTTAGGCCACGTAGGCCTCCGGGGTATCGAATTGGGGAGGAAAGGTTCGATGAGTGCGAAACTCAATGGAACGCTCCTGAGTGACATGCTGGAGTTAACGACATGTCAATCGGAGTCTCGGTTCAAAAGTTATGTCATCTTTCGCTTTTTTGGGAGTTAGGGTTTCGAAGTTAGGCAAAATCGGCCTTCAGCGTACCGAATTGGGGAGGAAAGGTCCGGTGAGTGCGAAACTCGATGGGAGGCTCCTGCAGGTCTTGAGTGACGTGCAGGAGTTGATAGCACATCAATCGGAATCTCGGTTCAAAAGTTATGTCATCTTTCGCTTTTTTGGGAGTTAGAGTTTCGGAGTTAGGCAAAATCGGTCTTCAGGGTACCGAATTGGGGAAGAAAGGTTCGGTGACTGTGAAACTCAACGGAAGACCCCTGCGGGTCTCGAGTGGCGTGCCGTAGTTGATGGTACGTCAATCGGAGTCCCGGTTCAAAAGTTATGTCATTTTTCACTTTTTTGGGAGTTAGAGTTTTGAAGTTAGGCCATGTCGGCCTTCGGGGTACCGAATTGGGGAGGAAAAGTCCGGTTAGTGCAAAACTTGACGGGAGGCTCATGCGGGTCCTGAGTGACGTGTTGTAGTTGACATCACGTCAATCGGAGTCCTAGTTCAAAAGTTATGTCATCTTTCACTTTTTTAGGAGTCAGAGTTTCGGAGTTAGGCCATGTCGGCCTTTGGGGGTACCGAATTGGGGAGGAAAGGTCCGGTCATTGCGAAACTTGACGGGAGGCTCATGCGGGTCCCGAGTGACATGTCGTAGTTAACGGCACGTCAATCGAAGTCCCGGTTCAAAAGTTATGTCATCTTTCTCTTTTTTAGGAGTCAGAGTTTCGGAGTTAGGCCATGTCGGCCTTTGGGGGTACCGAATTAGGGAGGAAAGCTTCAGTAAGTACGAAACTTGACGGGAGACTCATGTGGGTCCCGAGTGACGTGCTGTAGTTGACAACATGTTAATCGAAGTCTCGGTTCAAAAGTTATGTCATCTTTCACTTTTTTGGGAGTTATGGTTTCGGAGTTAGGCAAAATCGACCTTCGGGGTATCGAATTGGGGAGGAAAGGTTTGGTGAGTGCGAAACTCAACGGAAGGCTCCTGTAAGTCTCGAGTGACGTGCCGTAGTTGACGACACTTCAATCGGAGTCCCGGTTCAAAAGTTATGTCATCTTTCGCTTTTTCGGGAGTTAAAGTTTTGGAGTTAGGCCATGTCGACCTTCGGGGTATTGAATTGGGGAGGAAAGGTCCGATCAATGCGAAACTCGACAGGAGGCTCATGTGGGTCCCGAGTGACGTGCCCTAGTTGACGTCACGTTAATTGGAGTCCCGGTTCAAAAGTTATGTCATCTTTCGCTTTTTCGGGAGTCAGAGTTTCGGAGTTAGGCCATATCGGCCTTCGGGGGTATCGAATTGGGGAGGAAAGCTCTGGTGAGTGTGAAATTCGACGAGAGGCTCATGCGGGTTTCGAGTGGCGTATGGGAATTGACAGCACATTAATTGAAGTTCTGGTTCAAAAGTTATGCAATGTTTAAATGTTGGAAATGGATTTTAAATTTGCTGGTGGGGTTTGCTAATATTAATGCTTTTTCAAAAAGCGTTTTTACTGAAAAAGCTTTTTCAAAAAGCGTTTTTGGCTGGGCAAAATACAGTGGTATAAATATGAAGAAAACGCTTTTTTGATTAGCTTTTTTGCTAGAAACGCTTTTCTGAAAAGCGTTGAACTCGAGACATAGAATTAAGTTTAAATGGCCCCCTGTTCTGGAATAAAGACCAAATCTTTGCCTTGTCATGCAAATTAGCCGAGAAATTGCAATACTTTTGTTACCAGAAGGCCATTTCATTCAAAGAGTGTGTGAATTGTGAATAGGATCTCGTTTGGATATTGCTATTTTATCAATTTAGAACTTTTTTTTATTAAGTGGTAATAAACAAAAAATAGTCCATTCGTTAGATAGTACTAGAAGTGGACAATGAACGGGTCAAGCCTATAAAAAGAAAATTTATTAGGCTCAAAATTAAATTTCAAACTAGCCCAATTAAAAAAATTACATTCTCAAGTCTACCAATATAACATAAATTTTATTTAATATATAATTTGTTTCTCTATAAATAATATTGAATAACATAAAATTTAATTACATATACATATATAAAATATAAAAATATAAAAAATATATTACTTTTATATATTTCGGGGTGGGCCAGGCTTTAAAGACAATGTCCAAGCCGGCCCATTAAACGAATTATGTCTAAAAAAAATTTTCAAACCCTATAATTTATGAAGGGGCTTATTAGGCTTTCGGGCCCAAAGGTACCCCTAAGTAGTACCGAGTGTTCAATAGTAATTTTTATTAAATAATGACACGTGAAGAGTGAATATATTAACAACTTAGATTTGTGATATAATGGACAGACTTTTAAGAAAATACCTTTTCAAATTTTGCCACGAGATATTTTTCTTTAAAAGTCTCTCTATTACACTACAAATTTAAGTTACTGATGTGTTCACTTACCACGTATCATTATTTGATAGTTTACTACTGGGTGCTCAAAATGGAGAGTTTTTTTATGTAGCTTTTTTTTAGGGCTATTACCCTATCAGCCTAATGAGTGATGGACACTCGTGGTTGATGCTTGATGAGTTGCGGGTAGGGATGATTATAAGTTTGATGGCTCGCTAGGCCCACCCAAGCCCACCTATTATTTATAGGACTTGAAAAAATTTTTTGCTCGATCATGTTAATGGACAAATTTAAAAATTTTGTTTAAAGTCCAACCCGAAATATATATATCAAATAAGAGATTTATGTATTAAATATATATGTAATTAAATTTTATGTTATTTAAGATTATTTTTAGAAAAAAAATTATTTATAAAATTTTTTAGGTCAAATGAGCAGGCTTGGGATTAAAAATTTTAGGCCCGAGAAAATTTTGTTTAGTCCAAGTCTAGCCCAAACCCAACCAACTCAACTAATGTCCACTTCTAATTTGGTGGGCCAAATTGAGATAGCTAACTTCAATCCTGAGAGTGATAGACACTTGCGGCTAAAGTGAGCATTTTTTAACTTTTATTTAGCCGGACTTTGCTTAGTTTAAAATGTAGCCTTCTTTGGCGGCCAAAACCCATAAGTCCAAGTCAAAAGTCAACAAAGTAGTTGCATAAAATTTTTTTTTTTTGGACTAAAATAAATACGTAAATAGACTGCTCCGTAATATATATATATATATATTTCAGGGTTGATTGCTGGAACCAAACTTTTATATATGGGTCAAACTTAGGAATTACATAAATAAAAAACTATTAGGAACTACTCATAAGGCATATTAAGGGTTCGTTTAATACAATTTTTTTGTTAATTTTTTTTAAATTTATAAATAAAAAAGTCAAAATTTTTTAATTTTTTAATTTTTTTACTTTACTTTAACTAAAAATAAATAAAAAAACAAAAAAAAGCAAAAAAAAATAAAAAAATATTTGACCTTTTTGCTTTAAAGTTTAAAAAAAATTAAGTGAAAAGCTGGTACCAAACGGCCTTGAACTACTAATTTCTGAGATAGGGGTGCCTTGTGATATACTGGAACAAATTTTCCAAACCAATTTGCCAGCGTCTTTAGCCATGTGAAGAATGTAGCATTTTCGTTGGAAAAACCTTAGAATTTATCGCATCCCCATCTTTCTCGGACCATTCCCAGCCAAGAAACAACTCTTGTTCATTTCAAAGTTGTGATTTTAGCTCCGAAATCCAAGGTTGTGTCATGTGTGCGTTTAGATCTTTGTCTGTCCATATTTATTGCTCTATTGCGTATATACTTGTTCTGATCCAGAACTGATCCAATCAGATATCCGCTTCTTTATTGTTTGTTTGTTAGATGTTTTATTTAGAATTAGCTGCTACTATTTTTTGTGTTTTTTTCCCCTCTTCTTGTTTGTTTGGTCTTTGAGCTACCAAGGTTCTGGAGTTTTAGTCACTGGGTAAAAGAGAAGTAAAAAAATAGTGTTTCGAAAATAGAAGCCAGAAACACGGTCCAAAAAATATATGGAAAACAAAATGCAAGGAGACAATTTAGAATCAATTAAAAAACTTAATTGGAACCTTAGCAAGAAACTTTTGCAAAACTTAAAAGGATACTTTTAAAAAATTTGCGGAAACCTTTAATAAATTAGTAGAAACCTATATGAATAATTCAATAAATACTTAATTGGAACACCTAGTTGAAGAATTCTTCCTTAATTTGCTTCATGTTTTTCCTGTCTAAATTATTTTGTTTCTAAAATATCGCATCACTGCAGTCTATGTTTCAACTTTCACCCGTTTACACTTTCACCCGTTTGCAGAAAATATAGAAACAGAAAAGGGGCTTGCTCATTGCAATTCCAGAAATACCGAGAATTCCTGGTTTCACCTTCAATACTGATTGATCAGAATGATAGGCAGATCCTACAGGGTCAAGGAAGTAGTAGCAATGGCATTCAATGCAGCAAAAAGCACTTGGGTGGTCATTTTGGCTCCCTGGATGGGCAATGACTCCAAGAAACAAACTCAATTTAAGCTTTAAACATGCCTAGCTACTTCAATATGCCTTCTCTACTAATTGCTTCATCATCCTGAGAGAGCTAAACTTTAATGTCATGATAGGCAGGCACCAGAAGCAATCCTGCATGCTCAGTTGGGAAGTGTGAAGAATGTATGAAGAATCATGTTTTCAAGTCTTGCATGAATGAAAAGTGGAGGGGTGAATGGCTATAAATAGAAAAGCCATATAGAAAAGCCAGTTTCCATGCTGGAGAGACTCAATTTGTATTGCTAGATGAAAAGGAAAATACAAATAAATATCCAGAGTCACAAGTACATGCAATCATGCATAACGTACGTAGGATGAGACTGAAATTATTGCTATTGTAATACTTGTGGCATTTATTGAAAATTTTGTTTAATTTGGTTCAGTAAAGTTGATATGTCTAGCCGAAATGCAAGAAATTCAAATCATAATGTAGAGGGTGAACAGGCCAGCAATGGAGCCCTTCAGGAAGTTATGGTAGACACTCAAAATGGCGAAAGACCCCCAGGAGTGGACGGTGTGAGGGCTGAGGCAATTTTAGGAAGACAGAGGATAACAATAAAGGAGAACTAGAGCCTACTAGTAGTGGCACCGAAATCCTTAAGAGGCCTCAGGGTTGAAGAGACGATCGGTTGCACTCCTCAGGTACAGAGGGAGTACCGGACATGCCACGTGTCTCTATCATCATTTGGAGAATGTCTTCTAGTGGAGGTTCTCTCTCTTAAACCAGTTAAAGTGCAAGTCTCTCGAAAGGGCCAGGAGAAAGTGATTTGACAAACCCTAATCTCTACCAATTCAGTTACATGCCCCTAGAGGTCCCGCACTAGTCATGGAGTCGCTTAGACACGCCATGATCGTGGCAACAACTTTAGGGGATCCCTAAACCCTAGTCTCGACCAAGGCTAGCGAAGGAGCATCAGGGTGCCATTGGAGATGACTATTAGAGACAAGGCCCTTGTGACAAGGGCCTAAGATATAGAAGGAACACGCTTCTGTGGAGGATCACTCAACCAAGCCAAGGGCGTGCATCGAGTGCGTCTAGCTGAGCATACTAGGACATGCATCAGAGCATCCCTAAGCACCTAGGCTTGAGCATTGCGTATGTTAGTCTCAGGCAATGTGGCTCGACCTTTTGAGGGGAGCATCGAGACTCATGGAGATGGCCAATTGGTCCACATGTCACCTCACGAGGTTATCTACTGGATCCTTATTTTGCGAAGATAATGATGTGGCAATGAGATGACATGGCAGATGGTAAATACATACTAACGCAGCGTAACACGCAAAGACTAGATTTCGTTCTAGTAAACGGATAGTCTAGATCTCGTTCTAGAAGATGAAGCTCTTTATCACACAAGAAGAAGAAGTCACTGTGACTAAAAAAGGAATATTATTAAATTTGGATCAGTCCTTCTAAGAAAAGGAAATACTAAAGAAAATAGGAAAAATTATAAAAAATAGGAAACTTGACTTGACTTAAACTCAAATTCAAATACTAGAATCTTAAAGAAACTTTCCAAAACAAACCTAGTCTAATTTGGAAACTCCTAGACAAAGTTATAGCCAAAACAAAAACTTTCCTAAAATAGTAAAAACGTTGATTTGAGGGCCTAAATGATGGAATTCGGCTAAAATAACCCCCGCCATTTCGTATCAACCCACCAATTTTCATGTGATTCCAAGACGGTCCAACAAATTACGATTTTACCCTTGATCACGTTTTCGGTGCCGGTTGGACTTCTTTTGCTCCCAATTTCTAGGAACACTTCAGTAACTCGTTCTACATCACATACTCACACCCACCAATAAATGGAAGCCGTACATATTTTGAATGTGTTGGATTTAAACAAATTGCCATAATTGCGCAAAAACAAAACCATATAAAGGACTTTTCCAACACCACTTCTAAGATCAACATTTACCATGAACTATATTAGACTGTGCCCTTAACTCGAACATAGTTTTATATTCCTACCCTCTTAAGCACAGCCCTTTTAACACAGAGGAAGGTCTTCTACTACCACAACTTGGAGTTGGAGGGTCTAGTATTGGGTAAAAATTATGTTTGTTGAACCAATCAGGAAGGTCTGTTTAAGTTTCACCATGGTGTGCTGTCTGCAGGTGCGCATGTATGTGTGCAAGGCATTCCCAACTAATCGAAGTAGGGATCTCAAATTTTCCATTTGCTAGAGAATCACCAGTTAACACAACCCAAGAAACAGAAAAAGAAAAAAAGGGATCTCATAAGAATGACTGAGATAGGCGACTACGCTATTTTTATTTTGGTGCAGAATGATCAAAACGCTGAACAATTGATCCTGTAATCCCCTAGCAGTACTGTATCCTCCCCCAGTTGAATTTGCTGTAGATTTGTTCATCCAACAGTTAGTCGGAATGAGTTCTGGAGGGCAAAGAAATGGTACCAACAATAGATCTCAACCACACACCAATATTTACATTGTGCCAGGAGAAATGGACTGGGTAGAGACCTCTAATGTCCTACTTTAGGGCCTCTGATGCATTATCCACAGTAAAATGAAATATTTGATATCCAAAATTTTGGATGGAAATGAATATTTGGTAACATGACCTGTTGTTTCCACGCATTCCGGTCAGTTTGAATAATCCGGTCAAGGTTGTATTAAACATTGAGAAAAAAGGAGATGGGGAAGAGAGAAATCCATCCAGCCATTCTAATGCTGTCATCGTGTTGGACTGGATCCAATTTATGAAATGCAAAAAATCATGGAGTGTTCATGTTGTTTCATAAGACCACATACTATGATAGTCATATTTGTACTATTTGATAGGGCTTCAGAGTGAAGATGATTGGTATCCCTGGTGGGCCTGGTCAATTTGAGTGTGTAGAATTGTTTGAGAATAGTAAATATGAACTCGAGCCATAAGCATGAGGTAAATGAAAATTTTCCCACACTATGTCTAGGATCAACTGCAACAGATGTAGCCTAAAATAAGCAAGTTGTCAATATTTGGGAAATTGCTCCATTTAGAAAACTAAATACATGAAAATGCCTAGAAATTCCTGGAGGATGATAATGTACGAAAGATAATTTCAACAAGCAATGAACTTCAATCACCACAGTAAAGATTCTGAATAGCCAGTTTTAGATGGTCCATAGAGCACCACAGTAAAGATTCTGAATAGCCAGTTTTAAATGGTCCATAGAGCAAGGAACTGTGTTCATTCAAAGGAAAATTATGTTAGTTACTGCAATTAAAGTTTCACACCTAATGAGGTTAAATATACCAAATGGTCAATTTAACTTCTAATAGCGGGTGGTAATTGCTTTCTTTAGGAGTTACTTGCAACAATACATCTACTCTAGGCGCTTAATGCGAAACAGGACTAAGAAACTAGTATGAAACTTCATACTTTAAAGGACAAGCCCATAATCTTGAACCTTAAAATGTTAGAAACAGTGTCCAAGTTGCCATTGATCAGAACTACATGCATCCACAGAATTATTGTATGCATCTTCTATGCACAGGAGAAATTATTGGTCACGCAAGATCATTGAGTTGATGGGTGTAGGTATATGGACCCAAGTGCATGTGTGGCAAAATGCCACGAGTGCCATGACATCTTCTCAACAGCACACCTGGGCTAGTAAGATGTTGCCATGCCATTAGTCCCCAAGATTAATGCACACAATGCCTTAGTCTCAGGACCCAAAGGCAGGCAAACTTCATAGTGCCTCTGCAATATGCTTGATCATAGGCTCTTCGGCCTTGGCTCTCTCCCAGAATGGGTTACAATTTTTCTATTTTTCTTATTAGGTACTGGACAAGGTTTAGAGTCACTTGCATAGACTAAATATAAAAATTGTTTGGGTGTATATATATGGGCAGTTTAGCAGCTTATAGGCATTCTTCTCTGCTATGTAACTTTCTCTAGAATCTCAATTCTGGTAGCTAAAAGGTTGTAAAGACTTCTAGAGCACTCCTGGGGTGGGCATGGGAAGGATCTAAGGTCCATCTTGTTGATTAGATTTTATCTGACCTAAGAAGTGTTGTGCTGAGGGCTTAAATCATTAAATATTATTGATCAAGCACCTTAGAGGCAGCAGTTTTAGATCTTTATATTTACACACACACACACACACACAAAAACAAAAAAGCTTTCGATCTTCACCATGGAAATAGATAGCCTATGGAAAAAGTGATGGTGTCAGAGTAATATATCAACAGGGAACTAGCAAAAGGGAGTCTAGGGGTGAAGGCGTTAGATTATTTCCATCATGAGGGAAGTAGCAAAAGGGAGTCCAGGGGTGAAGTCAATCATTCTACTTAATGAATAGAATATAGAGTGGTTAAGGCAATTGGGTGAAGTTATGTGGAAAGATATTTGGAGTGGGTGATCACCATAAAGGAAAATTTTCAGCACCTTTATAAGATTACTAATTCAAGAGGGGGATGGTATGCATTACAACATTGTATTTTACAGAAAATTACCTGATTGGGAATTGTTATAAAGTGTCATTTTCTCTAAGCCATGTAGTTTTTTTACTAGGAAATTCTAAATTTTTTCCATGCTGAACAAACTGAGTTCATTTCAAAGCTAGTGCTAAGGAATAAATCTTTTGATGCTTAAACAAATTAGTCAACCACTCACACCATTATCACCCAAGCCCTTCCAAGCGTTACGAGGGAGTTGCATTTTGTCCTACAACCATTTCTCTTTCTAGCTTATGTAACTTCAACTATCCAAAATATTTTGGAGAATGTTGTAATCCCCATCTTCATGCAAACTATGAAGATCTCCAAGCATAAGTTCCTCATACCCTGTTAATAAAATAGTTCGTGTATAATCCCCATATTCTTTTACGTACAACCCAAATAACTGCGCCGAATTTGGCTATGAGCCATTCACCTAAGCTTTTGGGTGGCAGGAGATACCACCTAAGCTAAACTCATAATATAAATCCTTTGTGAATATGACATCTTCCAACTTTGTGAAGATTATGCAAAAGAAAACTATATCACCTACACAACACAATCCTCCACATTATCTACAGCGTCCTCAAAATTTATCATGGGGAAGATTAACTCTCCATGTCACCCAACAATATTTATGTACATACAAGGGAAACTTTGTTTCGAGGTTACGTGAACTCTTCTAAAATGTATGTGTCAAACACTCCATACTTGGATTCTAACACTTAGGTAAGGGTAAGGGTATGGGATATGGGTCCAACATGTATTGTTGGACGTTCACTCAACAAAAATGTTTAGCAAGTTGAGTTTACCATATAACTATGCATAAAACTCTCAAATTATGCATGAGATGCTCTATAGCACTTTGTAAATACTATTTTATTCTATAAAAGAAAAGAAGTATATTAAAAATATGATTACTTTGTTGTGTGTCCATGTCCTTGAACATGAGAATTAAATAAATCAGACGCTTAGACACTTACTTGCATCCAATACCCGCACCCAAGTCCATGCATCATTGACGGTAAATAAGAATCACCCAACTATATAACACCCCAAAAACCTTTTTTCACATGCTGAATCGATTCCTATAAACCATCAAAAGAGCATTGGTTTCTTTTACCATACGCACCACATAGGACAAAGAGGAGCCATGATCCTAGCCTTCTCCTCCTAGAAACTCTACACCCTCTCTAGCCACCCTACAATGTCTTAAAAAATGATACCCCGATGTACGTACAACCATATATGTAGCTTACTACCTTTATGGATATAACTTGTGCACCTTTCCCTCATCTCATCAATATTTACTTACATTTTAGGATATGGATGTCGAGTGCTAGTATATATCTAAGTGTTCGCTTATCTAATTCTCATATCAAAGGACAATAGAATACGGTAAAATACTCATGTTTCTAAACTCTCTTATTTTTTATTTTTAGAGGTAAAAGGTGTTTACAAGATGACAGAGAGCATTTCATGCATAAAATGCCTATGACAGTTTTATGCATAGTTATATCCTAAATTCAAATTATTAGATATGCTTGCTGGGTAATATCCAACTACTACTATCAAACAATATGTTGCCATACCGTTGTCTAACTATTAAGTGTCTAATACAAGTACTTCACACATTTAGAAGAGTCTCTTTAACATATATTATAGGAAGCTTTGAGGAGTTTAACCTTTGAAACACATCAAATTGGTTGATAATTTATAGCTCCTTTTATCACCAATACCAATATTCAAATTTCATTATGAGAAGGAAAAATAGAAACAAAGATAATATCAATAATACATGTTTTATTATAGGAAGCTTTGAGGAGTTTGACCTTTGAAACACATCAAATTGGTTGATAATTTATAGCTCCTTTTATCACCAATACCAATATTCAAATTTCATTATGAGAAGGAAAAATAGAAACAAAGATAATATCAATAATACATGTTTTATTTGTCAAGAAAATATTATCAATATGTCCATTAGTGTACATGTCCACATCTATAGATATATATACTTGTACTAAAAAATTAACATATATATATATATATATGTATATAGATCCATATAATATAGATTATAGGTACTCTCATGACCCTCTCAACCTTGGGTAATTTTGGAATAGAAGCTCACGCTCTGTGAGTTGGTCCCCCTCATAATTGCTAAGAACTATCTTTCTAAACCAAAACTCATATCCTACTTTTCGTTATTCCAAACCTTCCTAGTTGATAGGGAACATCTCTAAGAATTTAAGAAGACTTTGCTTTTCAAAATTTAGGTTTTCATAAGAGCGAAATGTTAAGATTTACCACACTTCCCTACCAACAAATATTTCTTTGCTTTTTTTCTTGAAATTTTTTAGAACCTTCCAAATGTCCCCATGTTAAGTTTCCAATGATAATGATTTAAGGTCCTACTTCAGTCTCCCTTGTCTTCCACAGTCCACACCAACTTCTAAAACTGCTCAGGAATTTGCAACTCTTTTGTCTTTTTTCCTCTCTTTTGGTTTCAGTTGTATTTTGCTACTATAATATTAGGCACCAACCAATCTTTCTTTCTAAGCTTATTTCAACAACATCTTTGATTTTTTTTTTCTCCTCTATGTAACCTTTCGGTTGGTTTCAGTCATTTGGCAATTTGATAAGAGAACCAATGACCTGTGAGTAGAAAAGTTGAGCCTGCCAGGATAACAGACTAAAGCAATCACATCCAAAGGGAAGGCACTTATCTTCATAGTTTATATTGAGAACATGAATAAATAACTTAATCGTACAACACTTGGCATAAAAATGCTGCAGAAAACCATGTATTCCATCACTAATTAGACATGTCTAGAACATCAAGAGGTGCAGAGAACATTGCGTAACAAAAACTTCAAGTAATAGCCGAGTCAATAAATAAAACAACACACCTAACATGATAGACACTGGAAGTGCAGGCAGAGCTTTCTGATAAAGTGCAAGGAGCACAAGAGTAATACCAAGACCAGCTATGATAGCAAGATAACATGCATAAACCATCATGAAATCATACATTGCGGCCCTTCCAACCAAAACACTGTAGAAAATGAAGTCCCCCAACCCCAGCTTAATTGCACCAGATGATCCCAGCCCAATTCCCTCAAGCACCAAATTTTCCCTTGACACAGCATCCTCCCGTAAGTGCATCTCAACATTTATTCTTTGTTCAATTAATGGTGCAGTGAGCTCAGAAACCCCTCTCGAAACCCGCCCTTCTTCAGCATGAACCATGTTTCCTTCATTTTGTCCAGTTCCAATACCTAAAAATGTCCCAAGAGTTGAACTCGAATTCCGAGCAGAATTGACATTCAAATCGGAATTAGAGCCAGAATTCCCACTTTCATTCCCCTCCGACCCAATACTGCTCCTTTCTCTCCAGACCCTCCTTTGAATTACACTACCTACTGGAACCGAATCATTAGAGATAACAGGCCTTGCCTCGTAAACCAAAGCCGGGATATCTTCATCCCTTGACATTGCAAGCTCTACCAAGAGCCTTAATGGTCCACCAGGCAACAAAACCGCGGCAAGATCATACAATGCCAAGGCAACCAAAAGCACCCAAGTAGTCCATTCAGGCAAAAGAGTAAACCAATAGGCAACCAACATCCCAATAACAACCAAATAAGCTTGGGTCAAGAAGATAGCCATTTTAGACATGAACACAGCCAAAACACCAATAACAGTGGAGTTAAACAAAACAAGCACAAAAGTGATGCAATCAATAGGGATGTTGAAATCTTCGATTAGAAACAAAGCAATTTCTCCGCCCATGAAACCCAAAACAAGGAAAGCAGAGAAACCCATATAGTATTTCAAGAACTTAGTGCATCTAAGGTAAAAGAGGAGGACCAGAAAGAAGGTAACAACAGTGATAACAGCAACAAACACAAGTGAGTTCAAAAGGGCACCTTCCAATTTGTCCCATATGGAGTCTGAGCTGTTCTCAGTGTAGGCTATGGTGGCTATTGTGGGGATTGATGACAAATTCGCAGAAGAAGAGGAGTCGTTGTTCAATATGCTGACCAGAATGACCACCAAGAACATGCAAATTGAGACAGGAGTGACAATTCTGACGATTTCTTCACCCAGTGATTCAAGAATGCTTGTGGGTTTTGCGTTTTGGTCCATTGGAATTCCAAAGATTGGATGAATATTTGGGTTCCTGGTGTTCTTCTAAGGGGTTAATGGGTGCTCGAGATTTGGGGGTAGAAATTGCAATTTGGAGCATAATTTGTGGGTCTTTGACCTTTGGGCGGCGGGTTGGGCAATTATACGGTACCAGCCTCACAATCGTTATTTAAGAGGAAGACTCGGAGACCGTCTGGTTGGGAGATAGGCCTTCTCAAAGCTCTCAATGAACCCTGATCCCAGATTTGACCATTTTTATTTTCAAAAATATTTTTCTCTGGATGAAAATAATACACAGTAAATTAGTATTTGATATACAATTAATAAAAATACCATGAAATAAAAATTTTGCAGTTCCTAGATCAGGGTCGGCCCACTATAAGAAGTAGTGCCGACCTCAGAATAAGTCACAAGCCGACTTGTATAAAAGCAAACACACTAAGAATGGTAGTGCCAAGCTGAAGGAGACTGGCCCAGCAGTTGTTGAAACACTCTCAAATCACAAAAAGACACCCATTGGGCAGGAGACCCGGTCTGACCTGGAATATGACTCTTAAAGATAAGTTCAATCTACTCATAAACCGATCCAAGAGAGGTCTATTCTTACAAGGAGAGTGAATACCAATTCCAGAAGGAGTGGGGCTTCTGAAACCTATAGATACATCATGCCACTAAGAAGCAAAATATGCACAACTAAGAGCTAGAATTGATTTATTTCTTTCAATACATTAAGATTAAACTTGTCTGACTTGATCTTCGGAATGCCATTGGCAATAAGAGGGTCAACGCATTCTCACTATCTTCTGCTATTGTAGACTCTCTAGCGTTCATCTTAGTGGGTGGTGGAGCGGATCAAGGCTTATGAAAAATCCATTCTACAATTGGGGCCATCTATGGGAAGCCTTGAGAAAAGATGAATATAGAGAGCATCAGAAGGGGAATGGTTCCATAAGCTTCGCACTCATAAAGTCATACTACTTCAAGTGGCAAAGTACCTTAGGAGTATCCAAAGAATTTGACTCATCGTTGGGCCTGGGGAAACTAGCAGCTCGCTCAGAAATCTATTGCGTGTTGCCTGACTTTCCGGTAGAAGAAGTTCATGGAGGGCCTCGTACAATAAGGAACCCTCTACAACCCAATAATCTCCCTCGAAAGAACTTGAACCCTAGAGTTTCTGAGAGCGAGCTCAGAAGACGTTACCAAGAGATTTTCAACCTAATGACGAAGATTAGGATAATCAAAGATGAGGTAGCCAACCAAGGGGATCGGAGAGAGAGGCGGAGCGTGCACCGAGATAGGGCCAAAGGACGGCACATGCACCGTTCTGGTCGCAGGAAGAGGAGGGCAGACTCCAGTAACCCGAGCATACCGTCGGCTAGCCACCCTAGAAGCCATGCCTCCAACATTGGCCATAGGGCAGGTTCTCGTGCCAAGAATCGACATCAGGAGAGAGGTCAGCCACATGACTAAAGAGATTGGGAAAATCTCACACGATGGTTGAACCAACAACTAGAAGGAAGGATCGAGTAGCCCAAAGGGAAAACGGCCGGGATGTAGCACGAAAAGCTCTGGAGCAAATAACGACTTCCTTATTCACGGAGGAGATAGACAGGTGCCGACCTCCTCTAAAATTTACGCCACCAAAGTGTTGATGATAACAAAACCATGTGGTTGTTATCTAATGATTTCAATTGAGTGTGTAGGTTAGATTATAATCATTTGATAATAAGAAAATAATTGAGCTAATTGGTTGAGTATCGAACAAGAAGATTACTTAGGTAATCTTATTCTCGAAGAGATTGAAGACGCTTAAGGAGTTCAACAAGTATTGAAAAGAAGGATGCAAACGACTAAAGATCTTATGAGAATTCAAGAAGTTATTCAAAGAATCAAAATATTCATCAAGATCATTTTAAGAGTTTTCAAGTTGACATGAAATTAATTCTTGAAGATTGAAGTACAAATAGAAGTGCTGATAAAACAAAGGATTTCAATCAAACTTGAAGACCAAAGAGCTGACACCATACAAATATGGTTTACACATCACTATGAAGACCCTCGATCCTCATGGCCATATCAATCCACTAAAGCATCATGTATGCTATGAACCTCTAGAATGGTTGATTGTTTTGCTCTAAATCTGGAAAATGCATTAAGGCATAAAGCACAAAAAAAAGGAGGAGCAAGTTTATGTTTCAACAGGTTTATGACTTGAAGCTTATCACATTGAAATATATTGAAGAACTTGTGTTGAGAAGCTTGTCAAGAAATAGTGGAGACAATGAGTATGATGAGTTGACACATTCAGCAGTCTTATAGTTACAACCTTATTTAGATGACTCTTACAAGACATGGAAGCTTATCTAAAAGATTTGAAAATGTCTTGCAACAATGAAAGAAGAAGAGACCCACTCAAAGACATGGAAACTTTCTTGAAAGATTTGAAGATGTCTTGAAAGTATGGAAGAAAACACAAGACTTGGAAGCTTTATTGAAGATTATGTTGAAGTCTTAAATTGATGGAAGAAGTTATATTGATTGAAGAATCCTAGAAGAAATCACGTTGATGATGATCAAGTAAAGAAATCGAATAAGTTCAAATAAGCATAGAATATCAGTTGAAGAGAAGAGATCTCAAGTCTTGGAAGATCTCTTGAAGATTTTGAAGAAGACTTGGATCAATGGAAGAAGTGATGTTGATTGAAGAACTCTATATGTAATAAAAAAAGTGAATTGATTTCATCTTGAATAGTTGAAGGTGTTCTTGAAGTCAACATGCCTTGAAGAAGTCTTTTCAAACCTTAGAAGCCTTATTTGGATGATCCTTGAAGAGTTTAAAGACATTGAAGAAGATTGAAGAAATATTACAAAAGTTAAGGAATTTGCTAAAAAGAGTTGACTCCTCAAGCCTAGGAGTCGACTCATTGAGACAGAGGCTGAAAATTTTGATGGAACTCTAAAGGAGTTGACCCCTCACTCTTCAGGAGTCGACTCATTGAGACAGAGAGTTGAAAATTTAGAATCATGCCAAAAGAGTCAACCCCTATCTCTCAGGAGTTAACCCCTCAGGACAAAGTCTTGAAAAATCTACTGAAACACTAAAAAGAAACACCAAAAAGAGTCGACTTCTGCTTAAAAAGAGTCGACTCCTGACAGTAACAACTAAGATTTTTGATGGTTAAAGTAGTGCGATCTGCCACCAAAATCGCTTCCATTCATCTCCAACGGTTGTAAGCAACTCAAGGCTATATACATAAGATCCCCAACACATATATAAGTGAGAAGAGCATAAAATCAAGTGCTAGAAAGTGAGATTTCATCTTCTACATCTTATACTCTGTTTTTATTCATTTGGAGTGTTCTTGTGTGAGCTGAAAATTTATTTATCTACTCTTTGAGAGAGAGTTATTTATTATACCACCTTTATCTATTGTTGGGTGGGTTTGTAAACTTGTGAGTTTGAGTGTTCTTGAGAAAAACACTTGTGAGTTTGAGTGTAGCTTGGGAAAAATACTTGTGAGTTTGAGTGTAGCTTGGGAAAAACACTTGTAAGTTTGAGTGAAGCTTGGACAAAATCACTCGGGATTTTGAGAGCTTGAGAATAGCTCTTGTAAGAGTAAGCTGGGCACTTGGAACAAAATCAGTAGCAGTGTAATGGAATTTTACATAGTGGAATACCTTCGAGAGGATCGAGAAAGAGAGGACGTAGGCAAGGGTTGGCCTAACCTCTGTAAAATTCTTGTTCCTTAATTCTTCATTTCTTGTTTTGTTTTTCTTCATTGCTTATAACACTTACTTGCATTGCATTTTATTATTTGTTTGCTTAGTTTTTAGTTTGATTACCCACTATTACATTACTTGATAAGTTTTTAATTGCATTATTTGTTATTAATTTTGTAAAACTCAATTCACCCCCCTCTTGGGTTTCCTACTTGGGCCAACACAAAGTTCAATTCCTACGACGGGAAGTCAGATACTATCAGTCACATTAGGCACTACAAGCAGATGATGACCTTGTGGAGTGAGGACGTCCCTAATGTGCCGAGTTTTTCCATCTAACCTAGGGGAATCAACCCTTCGTTGGTTTGATAAGCTGCCCTCAAGGATGGTTGGTAGCTGAAAATAGTTGGCTGAGCTCTTCACCATAAGATTTATAGCCAACAGCAAGCAGCCAAAGGAAGTAGGCTACCTGCTAACAATATAAAAGAAAGAAGATGAAGGATTGAGACAATATGCGAGGCACTACTAGGAGGCCTACAATGAGATTGAAGGGTGCAGTGAGCAACTCGAGGTTACACAGTTTAAGATTGGCCTACCTAGGGAGCACTGCCTGAGACAATCCCTAACAAAGTGACTAGCACTCGGCTTGCCCGAGCTTATGGAGAGAATTGAGCAGTACTCCTGGGTCGAGGAAGATTTGTTGCCGCCGGACCAGGAGAACACCAACGCTGAATTAGCAGTATGGTAGAAACCAAGGGAGGCTAAGAAGCCACGATGAGAAGAGACCAATTGTGGGGGCATGAACACGGTATTCAAAGAGCCAATCTACAAAATACTACCCAATATAAAGGACAAGCCCTACTTCAAGTAGCAACCAAAGATGGGAGACGACCCGAACAAGCACGATCAAAAGAAATTCTGCTCCAACCACAGAGAGAGGGGCCATATGATGAAAAGTTGCAGGTACTTCAGGAATCACTTGGAAGACTTGGCAAAGGCAGGGTACCTCAGCTAATACATTGAACATGCAAAAACAAAGGAGATCCCTCAGAGAGAAGTACAAGCAGAACAACCACGCGTGATAAGGCCCCTACATAGCTGCATACCAGGCCGACTTAGGGGCATATCAATTAGAAGCTATAGAAGAAGGGCACCATCTATCTTGACTTTGGAATGCTCACAACTTTAAAGAGTTTTACCAATGAAGAGCAAGGCATAAGCTAGAACCTTTCCTTGTATGTTTCCATTTAACCATATGTAACTCACTAGCAAAGATGCTATGCTTTTTTTCAGTCAAGTTTTTTTTAATAAAGCTCAAAATTAATTAAGGGTGACAAACACTAGAGAGGAAAGGGAACGCAGAAAAACCCAAGCGTAAAACCTTAGTCTTGCCTAAGTCGGGCAGGTCAGCCAATTAAGGTCAAAAGCAAAATCAAGTGTAAAACCTTGGTCCTGCCTAAGTCAGGCAGGTCGGCCAATGAAGGTCAAAGGAAAAACCAAGTGTTAAACCTTGGTCCTGCCTAAGTCGGGTAGGTCAACCAATAAAGGTCAAAGGAAAAACCAAGTGTTAAACCTTGGTCCTGCCTAAGTTCGGCAGGTAGGCCAATGAAGGCTAAAAGAAAAAATTAAGTGTCAAACCTTGGTCCTACCCAAGTGGGGCAAGTCGGCTAACGAAGGTCCAAGTAAAAAAACCTAAGCGTTCATAACTTGGTTCTGCCTAAGTTAGATAGGTTGGCCTAAGAATGGCCAACTCTCAAAAATCAAGTGTTAAACCTTGGTCCTGCCTAAGTTGGGCAAGTCGGCCAATTAAGGTCAAACAAAAAACCAAATGTCAAACCTTTGTTCTGCCTAAGTTTGGTAGGTCAGCCCAAGAATGGACACCCTAAAAATCAAGTGTAAAATCTTGGGCTGGCCTAAGTCGGGCAAGTTGGCCAATGAAGGTCAAAGGAAAAATCAAGTGTTAAGCCTTAGTCCTACCTAAGTCGGACAGGTCGGCCAATGAAGGCCAAAAGAAAAAAAAAAAATCAAGTGTCAAACTTTGGTCCTGCCTATGTGGGGTAGGTCGGCCAATAAAGGTCAAAGTAAAAGACCCAAGCATCCACTGCTTGGTCCTGCCTAAGTTGAGCAGGCCTGCCCAAGAAGGCCAAGGTTAAAAGATTGTCATTATTAGCACAGTATAACCCTTGTCACCCAAGCTCAGCCAAATAGGGCGCAAGGGTTGGGGTCAATTATGGGATAAAGAGTTCGCATTCTCCAGATTAGGGTTGACCCACTAAGAGTAGTAGTGCCAACCTCAGAATAAGCAACAAGTCAACTTGCATGAAAGCAAGCCTATTAAGAATGGTGGTGCCGAGCTGAAGGAGACCAGCCTAGTAGCTGTTGAAACACTCCCAAAGCACAAAAAGAGGTCCATTGGGCAAGAGACCCAGTCTGACCTAGAATATGACTCTTAAAGATAAGTCCAATCTACTTATAAATCGACCCAAGAGAGGTTTACTCCTAGAAGGAGGGAGAATACCATTCCTAGAAGGAGTGGGGCCTCCAAAGCCTATAAATACACTATGCCATGAAGAAGTAAGGTACGCTCAACTGAGTGCTTCAATTGATTTCTTTCTTTTAATACATTGAGATTAAGCTTGTCTGACTTGATCTTCAGAGTGCCATCGACCCAAAGAGGGTCGATGCATTCTCACTATTTTCTGCTCTTGTAGACTTTCTAGTGTTCATCTTGGTGATTCAGGGAGCGGATCTAGGCTTACAAAAAATTCCTTTTACAAATAGTAATCATTTTGACAAAACTAATTATTTTGTTTTTACCATCTTAAATTTTATATGTACACCTATAGTGGCGGATTTAGAAGTTCAAACATTTCTTTTAGGAATCAAAATAGTTATTTGCACCATAATATATGATATTTTAAATTTGTATAATTCATTAATTTATGAAGTTGCTTATTTTTTTTTTCTGTTGTCTTAAAATTATGTGTATGCATATAGTGGCGAACTCAGAAATTCAAAATATTTCTTTCAAGGGCTAAGGGTTATTCTTTGTAACACGAGATATGATACTCTAAAATCAAATATCTTCATTGATTTATTTGATTTTTTTAATAGATTTCAGAGACTAAAAGCAGCTTACAAATAATCAATTGCTCATGCAGAAATGAAAGAAGATAAAGTAAAGGGAACATTCTCCATCAAAACTCTTTGAGAATTATATTTTAAGGTCATTTGAGCTAGGCAATGAGCAACCGCATTCCCCCTTCAAGAAATGTGAGAGATACTAAATCTTTTGAATGATCTCGATAATTGACTGACTGGTTGGAAGGAAGACAACAATAGCCATATAGTCCTGTATAGATGTCACAACTTAACTAGAGTCTCCTTCAAAGATGAACCTCTTAAATCCCCAATCCAAAGCAAATTGTGTTATCTCCACTGTGTGTATATAATTGTCATTGCAATTAAAAAGTAAGAATGTAAAACTTATAGAAAATCAGGATCATAGAATGATCAAGATAGTGTTTGACACTACGTCCTTAAGATAACATTTGCCCCCACAGTGGGGCTAGTGGTGCTTATAGTTGGAATAGGTGTCTGCCTCCTAAGATACAATGATTAACTCACATGCAAATGCAACACTGCAATCTGTGTGTCTGACGAACCAAACAATGTTGTACTCTTTCTTTGACTTAATATTCTACTTTTTTAGTAAGCGTGAAAAATATGAAAAAAACCCTGGTACCAAATGCTACAAAATGCAATATATATACACAAAGATGTCTGTTCAAATAGTCATGAGCCAAATAATGTCTTTAAAAGATATAATTATTCAAATAAGACTACTTTTGGACTCACTAGTCAATTACTCATTCACTCAAAGGATTTAAATTAGTCCTACAATTATTGTGGCTCAAAGTAACTAAAAGTCACCAATTTTCCAACAAATTGAGTAGCCTTTAAAATTGCTAAAGCTTCAATATAGGAAGCATCCTCTATAAACTGTACTTGCTCAGTCATGCTAGCTATCACTTCCCCTTTAAAATTATAAATAACTGCACCAATTCTTCCCATTCTTTGCTTCTTAAAAACTGCCCCATCAAAATTTACTTAGAAGGCTACCCATTTATCGTTTGTCTTGCTAATAGTAGGTGTATGTTTCCTTAGCTGTCCCTATATAAATTCCTATCTGTAGTCATAAGTGAATATAGCTACCTAGGTTGCACTTTGATTACACCATAAAAGTGTAATTCTAATATTCAATTTGGTGCTTTGCTAATGGTAGAATCATTGTAAATAGCTTGTTTAATTTCATTTTTAGCATTATTAAAGTTTTGTTTACCTTTTGTAGGTTTGTCGGCTAAAAAAAGGGCTAAGCAAGGGCAAAGATGAAATTTGTGTAGAAACAGGGCCAGAGTCTAGATGGTAAATGCTCACGTCCTAACGGTTAGAGAGCAAAACCAAGGTTGAGCCAAGATATGCCCAACGTCCGGACAAAGTTTTAGACCGTCCTAACGATCAGATTGGGTGCAGTTCCAAAAGGGGCATAGCGTCAAGATGAAAGGCTAGGCCCTCCTAACGGACAAATTGCATAATCTCAGAGAAATGGTTCACCATTAGGATGAAGGCATGTATCGTCCTGACGGTTAGAGTCATCAAAGCTAGCATTTAACTTTATCGTCCGGATGTGAATGTTCACCGTCCTGACGATGGGTCTGTGACTAAATTTTTATATCTATTTTATATCTATCTTTGGATGAGTACATGGGGTATAAAAGGCAGAGTAAGCCATTTTAGCTGATATAGAGGGATAGATAGAGGAGTTTTAGTGGGGACTTAATAGATTTCTAGAGAGAAAGTCTTAGATTCATAGTTCATTGTAATTTTCCTTCATTTTTTTTTATCTTTCCCTACACTTTCCTTGTAACTAAATGGTAGGTCCCTTGAATCAAAGTTCAGATATGTTCTTCTAAAGCTTTCAATCTACTTTAACATGCTTTTTACCGTGGAATTCACTTGCTAACTCTCCATTTGGGCACAAATGTAAAGATTCACCAAGGAACTTCAAGGATTTCAAAGGAGGTATAAGATCTTCACTGATTCATCTCAATTTCTACCCAATTCTACCAATGTTTTATAAATCTAAACTCGATTGGGACCAAATTCAAGTCTATATAGTCAAAAATTCTCTAAACCAATGATCCACAGAGTGATTCTTGGTTTGAGTTATCTCTATCTCCCTTGAAAAACTTGAAATACTTGGTGAATTAGAACAATTGCACTCAAATCCCTTTTAATTGCATATAAATTGGTTTATAACTGCTTTGCATTTCGATTCCTCTATTTTGCATCAATTGTTTCATAGCTATTAGCTCTTATTTTCAGTTGTATTAGTATAATTAATAATTACAAATCACAATCTTCAAAACCCATGAGATTTCTGGTCTACTTGATCACTCTTAGAATCGATTCATCCAAAACTACAATTCAAATTAAGTAAGTCCATTGTGAGCAACTGCCTAGTTTTATATTTGAATCAATCCCATGGAAAGAACGATAACCGGAGTATAACCGATAAACTACAATTCTAACCCATAAGCTTGCGGATTGTGGAACCACACTCCTATGTTTGTGATTTTTTTGTTACCTCAAAAAGTATAAGGAGGATTAAAAACTATATATTACTCTGTTAAAACACAAAGATTATAATATATATAACTTACCGTCATCTAAATTTTTTGTTAACTTGGCTTAATGTGGAGAATTTACATGGTTATGCTATTTAAAAAATAAAATAGAACAAATTAAGCGTTGTAGTGATATTTAAACAGAAATTTTGGTGCTAAAAGTTTTAGAAAATTTGTGCCCAAATTAATAGAATAGTGGGGTTGACTGAAAATTTGAGACTTTTTATGGGGCATCGGGCACAAATGAGTGTTTGTTGGGCTAAAATAGTATGCAACAAAATTTTGGGGGGCAGCTTATATACTTCAAGGACCTAAGGTTACGACATTTAGCAAAAAAAAGCATAGATTATAGCCCTGCATTTTGTTACAAAAATAGATATGCAGATGTGCTGCTTTACATATCTGCATACAAAACATTGTCCCCCAACACCATACAACCATTTGTAAGAGACCTTACTGTATTTACATAAGAACCGAAACTTAGGTCCCACTACATTTTTGGGGCACTAAAAAGCAAGTTTAGCTCCACCGAACAACTATAAGACTCGAACCCAAACATTAAGCAAGGAGATCTAAGTTCTTATCCAATAAACCGACCAATCGATGATAGTTCTAAGTTTATAGATATCCTAAATGAAACATTTAAGTTATGTCATTGTTGTGCTCTAGTTTTTCATACCATCGAGATGATATATGGGAAATACACGGTACTCTCTCGTTAGAACTCATCCTCTTAGAAGGACGAGTGCAATTAGGTTTGAATTAGAAATTGACTTGAATATGGGCTTTTGGAAAAGATTTGGAGTTGCCACGTAACTTTGTTAAGGTGAGTTAGGTCACCCAAAACTAAGTGCAATCCGAAGATTAAACTTAGGATTTTTGAAAAGTTTGACTTGAAAAGGGTTGGATTTGAACTTTGATTTGAAGATTTGAAATTGAACTTTGATTTAAAATCGAACTTTAACTTATTTTGGGAAGATTGAATTGAACTTTGAATCATCTTGACTTGAATTGGGGTTTGAAACCATCTTTGTTTAGAAAAGAGTTGAAGTTTCCTAACTCTATTTTAGGGTTAGGGTTGAACTAGGTCTTTTTGCCTCCTAGGGTCTAGATGACCTAGGGTTTAAACATGCAATTGAAATAGAAAGGTTTTATTAAGACTTGAAAAGTTTGATTTTAGAAAGCTTGATTTTTGAAAAGTTTCAAATTAGAAAAGTTCTATTTTAGGAAAGACTCGATTTTGGAAAGATTTGATTTTGGAAAGATGTGATTTAGGAAAGGTTTGAATTAAGAAATGTTTGATTTCAAAATTTGGAAAGTCGGAATTTGAAAAGATCCGATTTAAGAAAGGTTTGAGTTTAGAAAACATTGAATTTGAAAAGATTTGACCTAAGTTTAAGGTAACTTGGGATTTAAGCAACCCTAGGACCTAGAGTTTATACAATGCATTTGAATTGGAAAGATTGTATTTCAATTGAAAAATGAAAATTTTGTTTTTGGAAAGTTTTGAAATTAGGAAATATTTGAATAAGGAAAGATTTGATTTATATTTCCTAAAGTTGAAGATTGGATCTTATTTCCAAAAATAGATGATTTGATTTGATTTCCTATTTAGAAAAGATTTGATTTGATTTGAAATTGGAAAGCTTTAGTTTTGAACATCTATCACTCTATCTGACTTTTGAATTAGGAAAGCTATGATTTTACGCAAAAAACGGGTTTTGAAAATCTATGATTTTATGTAGAAAATAGTTTTGGAAATCTATGATTTAATGTAGATAGAAAATGATGATTTTATGTGAGAAGACGAGGGTTTACTAAACATAGACTCGAGGGTTTTGACTTAAAGTTTATGATAAAGAGTTTTTGAAAAGTAGATCTTCTAGAAGAATTTTTAGAAAGTAAATTTGCAAAAACTATTTTAGAAAGGTGTGAATATAGACTTTTGAAAGTCTTTTAAATATCTCATTTTCCTAAAACAATTCTAATCATGAGAAGACTAGAGCCATTCTGAAGTTGTGATTTTGAAAACAACTAGGCTTTGAAACCCTAATATGGACTTCGGTGGTCTCTTTGAATGTAACAATTTCCTAAAACAACTCTAACCATGGAATGGCTAAAATCATCTTAGAATTGTGATTTCTTGAAAAACAATTTAGGACTCAAACTCAAATTTAGATCTTGATGATCATATTGAATATAACACTTTCTTAAACCAACTCTAATTATGGAATGGCTAGAATCATCTTAGGGTTGTGATTTTGAAAACATCTTTGAAGGAAAAGGTTTTAAATGCAAGTTTTGAAAGCAGATTTTAATGCAAATTTGAAAACACCTTTGAATGCATGATTATGATAGCAACAATGCAATAGAAACATGAACATACAAGGTTAGGCCTCACCACATAACTAAGGGGCCCGGACCCACACCATCTTAGGTGAAACTCAAAGAAAATCCTTAACATGGTGATTCTCTCCAAGACCTTCCTAGGCATGAACCGGGAGGTCTATTATTTCAAGCATGTAAGAAGAGAAGGTAGAAGATGGGGATTAAAATAGAGGAAAACCCAAGTGGAATAGGTGAGAGAAGAGAGAGAGGGGGATTACATAAAAGTAGCTAAAAACCTACCTTCTCTTTTTCTTTGCTTTGATGCTTTGATGGTGAACTTTGCTTGAATTTTGAGTTGATCTTCAAGTGCTTCCAAGGGTTGGACTTGACCTCCAATGGATGC
Source organism: Euryodendron excelsum (assembly GCA_033060915.1). Lineage (NCBI taxonomy): Eukaryota > Viridiplantae > Streptophyta > Magnoliopsida > Ericales > Pentaphylacaceae > Euryodendron > Euryodendron excelsum. Next base: position 23,051,901 of record CM065394.1, on the reverse strand, counting down.
TTAGAGGCAAAGATTTGAGTGTATAGATTATATAGAGGCTAGGGTTTGAGTGTATGGAGGCTAGGGTTTGAGGGGGCTTGAGAGGATTAGGGTTTTGAGAGAATTCAAGCACTGTGTTTAGTAAAGCAGAGTTTCTAGAGTATTTTGCAAACCCAGAATATGCAGGGGTTGCTTGTATTGATAGGCAAGAAAAACAGGAACTGGTACCTATTACAGTGGTGCTAGGCAATTTTTTTTTGGCTTGGAGCCATTAGGAGTGGCACCAGCACCAGCCACTTAAGGAAGTTGTTTGGGGCCCCAAGAAACAGATCTTCAACCCTTTTGATGTAAGGTAGAAGATTTGGGCGCCTGTCCTGATGACTACCATGCAATGTTTAGCTTGACTTCACTAGGAGTGACTCCGAAAATTCTAGGAATGATTTGAAAGGTTACGAGTAACCAAAATCAGTCAGGAATCGATAGGAACCCTAAAAAAGAGTATCCCAGAGGTAAACTACTTGAGAACTAGAGTCGGGGAAGCTAAAAAGGGTGACCAGCCCATTAGGGGCAAAACGGTCATTTGAATCGGGGGAACACCGAGATCAACCCAGGGTGATCCGGGAGAAGGCTCGAAGGTTGAAAACATTATTGAGAGTGTTCTGAGGGATTTATGGTTTGATATCCAGAGCCAGTGTAGTTGGAAAAGGCGACCGACCCATTGAGGGTAAAATGGTCCTTTTGACTGGATGCTCTCAGAATCGATTCGGAAGCGACTGGAAGGCACTAGAACGTGCTAGATTATCTTTAGGACAGTCTTGGAAGGGTGGACTTACCGCTCTAAGGTCTTAGGTACTTTCTTGAGAAGCGTGTCGGTGGGGACCAAGGGGCAGTTTGGTCATTTTTTACCGAAATAGGCTAGTAGGCACTAGTATTGACTCGGGTTTTGAGTGTTTCCGTCACTCTGACGGTGTGTGTCGAGTTAGTTTCCAAAGGTATCCCATCCTCCGGTAAACATGTCACGGCCAAGAGGCGTGTTCATTCCTATGATATAGGGGGTTTGTTGGCATTCTTAATGTCGACCTGTTTGCGAGTGTTTCCATCACTTTAACGGTTGTAATATTTGTGAGTGTTTCCATCACTCTGATGGTGTGCATTCATTTTGGAGACTGCCTAATCTCGGGAAGCTGTTGAATGGTTTTATCATTTGAGGGATCAATTTTCTCAAAAGACGTGTCGAGTAGCGGACATTCTATGTTGGCGGGTTAGCAGGCGCCAGAAGTGAACAGCGATACCATCTCAAGGACTTGGGTTCTGTATCGGTCGATGGGTGTAAAGGGACTTATCGTTCTGAGGGATTCTATACTCTCTCAGTAAACGTGCCGTGTTGGATGGACTTATCGTTTGAGGGATCAACTTTCTCAAAAGACATGCCGAATTAAGTTTGACTGGTCTGGACTGGAATTGGAACTAGATTTGAGGTTAAAATACAGACTTACCATCTTTAAGAAAACGTGCCAATCAAAATTGGACCAAGCAATGCCCCAAAGGCATTTTGGTCATTTTGTATTTATTAGGCCTGGCTGGCCCGCGATTGATTAACTGGATTGAGTCTGAAAAGTCAGTTTAAGCTTGAATGTGTCTATATCAATTTGAATGTGAGTTCGGTTGGGTTAGAGATTGCCGAGCGGAAAAACATGGGGTGCTTACAGCTAACTCTCTTTTTCTATCTTTGCTTGTTGAAGGTAGAAAACGATAAAGTAAGGGTCCCACGTTGACTGCAAGGTGATCGGGGGACTTGAACTGGAGGTTTTTGAAGATTAGAGCTTGAAAATTGAAGATTAGCCCAATGGGGCATTTGAAAATAGATTTTCGTGGGCAAAAAGGCAAAATTGGATAGAACTAACCTATGGCGCCACCAGGAGTGGTGCTAGGCATCAAATTGTTAGTGGCGCTAGGCCTGGGGATTTACGAAACTTGACGGTCCCTCATTCGGGGCTTATGGGTTTTAGAGGAAATTCCAAGGTTTGAGAGCTTTTTACGAGTTTTCACAAAAGATGACTCTTGGACATTGAAGGAGTGTGTTTGGGGAACGTTAGAGAGTTACCGGAAGTGGTCACCATCGCCGAAATTGTCTCTAGAGAAGAAGTTTTTGCGGTGAACTCCAAGAGGTGATTTTTTTTGTTTTGTGTTGATCTTGATGTGTAGAATTCCATTTGAGTCGTGCAAATAGTTAAAATTGATGTTTTGATGCGTTTTGAATGATATAATGATGTTGTTTCTATGTTCTGATGCCCATTTGTTTGAGTTTGGATAGTTTTGTACGTTTATGTAAAATGAATTTCTGCAGGAATTGAGAATTTACTCCTATAGTTTTGGGTATTGCATTTTTGGATCAAATTTTTGCACAGTGTGCCTTAGAAAAATGTATTAGATAAGTATATAAAGTTTCGTATTTTTTAAAAACTTTTTGAATTTTTTATTTTTAAAAAAATAGAAAAATGCTTGAAAAATAAAGAACATTAAGAAATTGATTGAATTGTTCGTGTTTGATATTTAGAAAAATATGAAAATATTTTTAAAAATACTTGGAGTAACTTTGAATGTGTTGGCCCAAGTAGGCAACCCAAGAGGGGGGGGGTGAATTGGGTTTTATAAAATTTCTATCAAACAATGTAACTAAAAACAATTAAGTAATGTAGCAGTGAGCAATCAAACTAATAACCAAGCAAGCAAATAATAAGATGCAATGCAAGGAAGTAATATGAGCAAAGAGATGAAGAATACCAGATTTATAGAGGTTTGGCCAAACCTTGCCTACGTCCTCTGTTCCTCGATCCTCTTGAAGGTATTCTACTATGTAAAATCCCTTACACAGTTGCTAGTTTTGCTACAAGTGCCCAGCTCAGTCTTACAAGAGCTCTTCCCCAAGCTCTCAAAACCTAAGAAATTTTGTCCAAGTTTCTCTCAAATTTACGAGTGATTTTGTCCAAGCTTCACTCAAAATTACAAGTGATTTTGTCCAAGCTTCATTCAAACTTACAAGTGTTGTTCTCAAGAATACTCAAACTCACAAGTTTACAAACCCACCCAATAATAGATGAAGGTTGTATAATGAATAACTCTCTCTATCAAAGAGTAGATAAACAAATTTTCAGCTCACTCAAGAACCCCCCAAATGAATAAAAACAGAGTATAAGATGTAGGAGATGAAATCTCACTTTGTAGCTCTTAATCTTGTGTTCTTCTCATGTTCTTCTTGTATATATATGTGTTGGGGATCTTGTATATATAGCATTGAATCTATTTTAGCTGTTGGAGAAGTATGGGAGTGGTTTTGGTGGCAGATCGCACCATTACTCCTGTCAGAAAATATAGCCGTTGCTGTCGGGAGTCGACTCATTTGTTGCAGGAATCGACACTTTTTGTGTTTCAGCAGATTTTTCAAGGCTCTGTCCAAATGAGTCGACTCTTTTGCTCCAAGGGTCGACTTTTTTTGTCTGAGACTGCAAAATCAACTCTTTGTTTGAATGAGTCGACTCTTTTAGAGTGAGGGATCGACTCGTTTGATTTTCATCAGAATTTTCAGCCTCTGTTTGAATGAGTTGACTCTTTTGCTTGAGGAGTCGACTCTTTTTAGGAAAACCCTTAACTTTTGCAATACTTCTTCAATCTTCTTCAATATCTTCAAGCTCTTCAAGGATCATCCAACTAAGGTTTCTAAGGTTTGAAAAGACTTCTTCAAGGCATGTTGACTTCAAGAACACCTTCAACCCTTTAAGATGAAATCAATACACTTTTGATTACATTTAGAGTTCTTCAATCAACATCACTTCTTCCATTGATCTAAGTCTTCTTCAAAATCTTCACGAAAGCTTCCAAGACTTGAGATCTCTTTTCTTCGATTGATCTTTCATGCTTATTTGAACTTCTTCAATAACTTTGCTTGATCTTCATCAACTTGATTTCTTCTATAACTTCTTCCATTTACTCAATACTTTAACATAATCTTTAATGAAGCTTCCAAATCTTGTGATTTCTTATCAATACTTTCAAGACATCTTCAAATCTTCCAAGGTGAGCTTCCATGTCTTGTAAGAGTCATCTAAATGAGGTTGTAACTATGAGATTGTTGAATGTATCAACTCATCATACTTCATCAACCTTTGATCCTTGTTGATAAGCTTTTCAACACAAGTTCTTCAATATCTTCTAATGTGATAAGTAGAAACTTACTCCCCTTTTCTTTTGTGCTTTATGCCTCAGAGCATATAAGCTTTTGCTCCCCCTTTCTTATGCAATTGATACTAAAGTGGATTTGATATGGCCATGAGGATCGAGGGTCTTCACAGTGAATAAGTTCTTGAATTCTTATAAGATCATTGGTCATTTGCATCCTTCTTTTTAATACTTGTTGAACTTTTTGAGCATCTTCAATCTCTTCAAGAATAAGATTACCTAAGTAATCTTCTTGTTGGATACTCAACCGATCAGCTCAAATATTTTCTTGTTATCAAATGATTATAATCTAATCTGCACACTCAAGTGAAATCATTAGATAACAACCACATGGTTTTGTTATCATTAAAATCAATATGGGGATCAACCTTGAGTTAACAGAATGAATTTGCAAGACTTTTGAAAACCTTTGAATTTTTAGAAAATATAACTTTTGTTGAAAAATTCGAAAACCCCGAGATTGTTTTGTGTTTGTCTGTGACATGTGTTTGTGATATTGTGAGGCGCAAGGTGTGTGCTATATTGCAGAATTTTGGGCGTTGTTGGGACTATTTACAAATGTGACTTTGTCAAAATTTTTCAAAAATGGAAAAGAGTTAGAAATGAGGCATTTTTTTTTGAGGAAAAAGAGATAAACCTTTGAGGATGGGGCTTTTTTGTCGGATAAGACCCTAAGAGTCTTGGGGGGGGGGGGCATCTTAGAATAAAACTTTTTGAAGGAAGAGCTTAAAAAAATCTTTGAAAATGAACTTTTAAATAAACCTTTTGAAGGAAAAATTTATAAACCCTTTGAAAATGACTTGGAATAAAACTTTGAGTTTTGATTTTGAATTTCACCTTGGATTTTGATTTTGAAATAACTTTGGAAAAGGAAGGTTGAGAACCTTAGGAATTAATTTTGAAGATAACCTTTAGATGGAAAAAGTTTAAGAAATCTGATGATTGATATAATAAACTCTGTTGGGAGTAAGGGAACAGGATTTGTATTTCTTTTTTTGTCTCTGTTTTCTTTTTTTTTTTTTTTTTTTTTCTATACCTCTTTTCTTTTGAACTGCATGTGCCGTTTATTGATGTCCTTATCTTGATTTTCTTTTTCAGGATGGCCGATGCTATCTTGAGTTGGCTGAGGGGTTGGTATGACAGGTATCCTTCGGACAAGCAGGACATCTTTTGCTGTTCCTTTGGTCGTATTGCTTCACTCTTATCAGTGCAACTTACTCTAGGTTTATAGAGTTAGTAGTTCTTTTCTAGCATCCAGACTTGTGTTTGTTTCGCTTCGGGGACTGTGAGTTGACTCCTACTCCTCATTAGTATGGTTTTTCCTTGGTTTTTGGAATGCTTTGGTCGGCATTGTGGGTCCTGTCTTTCCTAACGGTTACATCTCGGTTGTCTCGACTCAACTTGGGCTCTGACAGGCAATTTTTACTTCTGGCCTTCTACCCTAGTTCCCTTATGTTCTGATGGAGTTTCTGTTTTCCCGTTTTGAGGTTGTGACCAGCATGACAGCTCATCTAGGTGATTGGAATTCTCCCGAGGATTGGTCGATCTCATGTATAGTGGCCTTAGCTTTGCTCTTTTTAAACCTCCTAGTGTTCCTCAAAGAGGATGGCCTGATTGACTATTGACTATGCACATTACTTGCCGAGATACGTAAATGGTGATTGTATGCTCCTATGATTGTGGGGAGACATATGTTAGTTTTTTTTTTCTACTCCAGCAGGGTGTTGATGTTCATTTTCGGGGATGTGCCACACTTTTCAACTTTGGGCGATTGGGCATTTTTTTGCCACTCCTTTATTTCTGCATACATGGTATCCTGAGCTTGACCTCATACTTTTTTTTGGTACGGTCCTAGAGGGTTATCATGGATGGCGAGAGATTTCCACAAATCGCGAGGGCATGGGCTGCCTATCTTCACAGCAAGAGGTCAGACACAGTTAGGTTATATACGGGGTTAATTGGTAGGTATTGCTTAAGAGTGCAGACCTCCGAGGGGGCTTTTGTGCCCCTGGTGAGTTTGTGGGGTATTGCCCCTTTCTTCGGGATTCGAGTCTTGCGATAGGTTGGTAGGAGCCAAGACGTCCCTTTTCTGGTATCAGTAGCTGAGTTTAGTTTAGACTTTAAGGCAGTGATCCCGAGAGCATTGGTAGAGTGGATTATGGGCATGTGGAAGTCCTTGCTTCCTCACGTGGATGATGACATACCATTTTATTACGAGCCCAGTGAGATTGAGAATTACTGTTACTGGTTCCACCGATATGTGTTGGGATCTAGTAGGGTTAGGGATTTGCTTCTTGAGACACCTTTACCCCTTGTGGGATATACAAACTTCTTAACAGCTATAGTTATTCAGGGGCATCGTCATAGGTAGCAGAACTGAAGACTGATACAGGGATTACAAGATTGATTTTAGGCCAGGGATACGAAGGTGGCTTCACTAGAGATATGGCTAGCGGTGGCTTTGTCGATACAGGATAGTATGCCCGTGAGTACTTCTCGGGGACAAATGCGGTCTCGGGGTGCCCTAAACATTTTTACATCTTTAGAGGATGGTACTGCTGATGTTCGATCTCTGAGATAGACCATGGAGTCTCTCGCTCGGGAGAGAGATGTGCTTCTGGCTAGGTATGTAGATTATGAGTGGGGTAGGTTTGGTTTAGCAGTGGCGGGGACCTCCTTTAATGCTCCTCTTATTAATGATGTGGACAGCAAGTCGGTGGAGCCTACCTTGGTAGATTCTTTTTCTAATGATGATGGGGAGCGTTACATTTTTGCTCCTCACTCTTTTTCTGTTTCAAGACTTTTTGATATCAGCATTTGTAAAGAGAAAGACTTCATTTTAGTATTTTCTTCTTTTTTTACCATATATATATATAGCCTTTTACATGACTGAGATGCTCTCCCTGCAGAGTTAGTACAAAATATGTTTGAGAATGTTAGATGGAAATTGCTCCTTGTTGTTTGATGCTTTGATTGAATTATTGTCCTGGGAGAGGAGCCTTTGCTTCTTTAACCATAGCTAGGCTAACCCGGAGAATGCTTTTCAAGACATCTTCGGACTTATCCACTGTTATCTTCTACCTATGATTTTTGGGAATGTCTGCACTTTGAATTACCTGTGATTTTTTTTTTTTTGGTTTCTATTTTTGCTACTAGAGCCCATGTCGGTTTTCATTAGTCCCAACTTTGTCATTTTGCACCAAGACGCCTTTGCAGGATTTCACCAAGGTTAATAGTTTTGTATCTTGTCACATTCCTACCTTTTTACCTATGGTGCCCTTTCGGGTTTCACCACATCCTTGGCAATATGCTTTTTTCTCTTTTCTCCCTCTCTCTTTTTAGCCAGGTTCCTGGTTTTTATTGAGAAGGTTCTGAATAATGTTTGAGAAATCTCCTAGCTTCCTTTGCCAGGGTCGTATTTCGGCGAGTTCATTTGGACTAAGCAATTCAATCTTGGTCTGAGAGGACTTTTTATTAGGCTTGGTGATGTGGGCTTTTACTTGGAGAGAAAAGAGGGGGACTCAAACCTATCACTCTACTTGGGTTTTAATACTTGTGATCATTGTTAATAATTTTGGTCAACTAGCACTTTCCTTTTTACCCTTGTGCTTATGTTTTTTTTTTTTTTTTTTTTTTTTTTATGTTTTACCATTGCAAGATTTTGTTTGGCACTCCTAAAACCTATATTTGTTCCTTACTTTCCTTTTTATTTATTCAGTCTTTACCCATTACGGGCATTGATAACTAGGTTGGGTTTTTTTAAAGGAAAAGTAACCAGCTCAACTGGGTTTTGCAAGGGAATGCTTTTAACTGTATGGTAGAAGAATTGAGGGCCTCTCTTCATTTCAATCATTTCTATCATTGCTTTATCAAAGTTTTCAATTACACATAGTAGTGCTTTATTTAATATGAGTTGATGGGTGCTGGGAAGACCTTTTCGTTCGTTTGTGCTGGGATCAATACTCCTTTTGTCACTACTTTGTGAACTTAGGATGAACCTTTGCAGTTGGTGTCAAACTTTGCTTTTTGTTTTTTGCTAGGTTGGAAGTGACGATGCTTGAATTTTCTACTAAAGTATCCAGAAATGGTGGGTGGTTGCCACTCTCAAGGCTGATTATACCACTCTGGTGATTTGAGTTTTCCTAAAGATAGAGACAGGGAGTTCTACTTTGACTAGAAGAACTACCTATTGTAGTAGACCAGTGGTGTTGCCCCAATCGAGACTGTGACTATGATTTTATATGCTGTAGGGCAACTGTTCATGCAACACTTTGTAGCTGAGTATATTGCGAAAGATCTTCTTGATGTTTTTTCCCTACTATTTCAACAGCTTCGTTTGTTTGTGGAAGGTAGGCTGCTGAGTTGTGGTAATTGATCTTTGAAGTATGGACAAGTTTTGCCATTGTGTTGTTGCCTGCATTGTTTGAGATGATGGGCTCAAGGATATCAAATCTATAAAGGATCTTTGAGAGTCCTTAAGGTCAAAAGATGCCAAGCTTTGGATACCCTGCAATTTTTTTTTTTTTTTTTGAAAAAAACATTTAGCATGACAAATAAAGCATTTCATGATCAATAATCATTTATTTCAGATTAGCCTGTTATATACTTGATATTGTACGAAGTACTTTAATAGGCTAATATCAAGGCATTCCTCCTGTAGGCTTTACTAGGACCTTCAGGGCTTGGGAATATGAGAGGCAGTCCAGTCGACCCTGTCCTTATCTGATGTAGCTGGATAGATGGAACCTTGAGTAAGGTAAGTTGATGTTGGAGGATCAGCGTCCAAAACTAAGACATCTTCTTTGTAGAACAAGCTTAATAGTGACTCTTTTGAGACTTGAACTAATTTGCAGTTAATAATCAGGACTGGAATGGTAGACTATTGATTTGTTGTTTGCTACTACAGTTGGATTTCCGGTTGACTCTTTTGCATAGTCTCCTTTGGAGGGGGATAATGTTTCAGCCAACGAGTATGACACTGACCGTTGAATTCTTTCAGATGAAGATCACCATGTAGCTGTACCCCTAGTCCTTTCCCAGGTTAGAAGCCTCTACTGCTGAGGTGGGTAGCGACCATTTTCTCAACTGTCGAGTGACTGGAATGGACCAAATCTTTTTAGGCGATTGATATGTATTTGAAAGCTTGAAAGTTGGAGGGTTTTCTTGTGGCACTGTATGAACTTGATAGAAATTTGCAAGTGGTGAAGTCCTCTTCCGCATTGGATGGTAATTTTCGTAACATGGCATGAAGGTAGTTATTTAGAGGTAACATCTTGCAGATGGATGACCAGTTCTTCTTACTCTTGAATGTGGGGTAGGCCTTTTCCAATAACTGGGCTTATCCTTACATGAGTTTGAATTGGGTAGGATGCTGGAGGGATTCCATGAGTTTAGTTATGCTCTTTGACTTGGAAAAAGAAAAAAGAAAATGCAGTTATCATGTGGAGTTGGAGGTTTTATGCAATGCATGTCCTATGGATGTCCCTTCTTCAAGGAATCTAGTCATAATGCTAAGTCCATTTTGGAGGTGGAGTTTTACCTCTGTATATAATACAATACCTCTTTGGCATGGGCCGGTTGATACTTCGTTGTTTAGGTGATCCTCCCTCTATGAACGGAGAGAGATTTGAACCCCTCTTAAGATATGGTTCGATACATGCCATGAGTCCTTAGGGTTGGAGAGACCCTCAAGAGTTTGGGTAGGTCTAATTAACATGAGATTGGATTGTTCCTTTCTCTCTACGGTTGATTGAATGCATAAGAATGCAATGATTTGAGTTTCTTGAAACTCTTATCTTGGAATGGATATCGATGCATGCACATGATAGCCACAGATATGTGAATAACATAATAGTAGTAAATAACTGATTTTAGCAGACCCCTTTTTTTCCCTTCCTTCCGCCTTTCATGTTCTTAGCCTTGAGAGATGGGGGAGAGGAAAGAAGACATGAAACAAAAAAGAAGTTAGTACTTTAATTTGAAAGTTTTTATGCAATGCATGCATTAGGGGTGCCCCTACTTGAGAGCGAGACTAAACATGATACATGTGGCTCTATTTTTGGAGATAGAGGCTTTGCCCCTGTATGCAGTTACTTTACTGTTGACTAGGAACATACACTCATTCGTACATTCTATCGTAGGAAGTAAAAGGATACATTAAAATTTGAGTTTATAAATAAGGGAATCGAAGTAGATTGTAATAGGGAAGGGGGAACATTTTCGTTGGGACTTCCGCCTATCTACTTTTACAAGGAGAATCGTAAACTAATTTTGAGTCATTGGATTCACCTTCTATTAATGTCGAGAGGTCATTAAACTAATCTTGCTTTGCAGGTTGCCCTTTATCTTCTTTGGCAACCTTATCTCTGTGAGCATAGAAGGATTGAGTACCCTATTTATGGAATGACTTGAGATGTATGCCATGAGCCTTTAGGGTTACGTGAGAACTCTAAGGATTTTAGTAGGTTTTATGCAAGGGAGAGTGAGCTTGGTGTCACTTTCTATGAGTTGATCATATATGTGAGAGTGCATGTACATGTATACAAGAGTATACGGAGAGAGAGTGCAGTAGTAAAGTAAACATGCATGCATGAATATTTATACATGCATTATTACAGCAGGAATAGATAAGAATAAAAGGAAGTAAAGTAGTTGCCCTTTTCTCCATAGTTTTGAAATTTATGTGCGTGTCTTAAATCTGGCAAAGGTTGGGCTATGCACGGGTTTCTACATGAGCATAAGGTTGAGGGTTTATTAATGCTTCCTAAGAAGGCTCAGTTCCCAAATCTAGGCCCACTCCTAAGGTGGTGCCAATATCAGTTCGTGATCCGAGCTGGGGAACTATCAAGATGCCGTAGACTAAGAAACTGATATAGCATTTGCCCATAACTAATATACTGTCCCCCTTTCTAACTAGAAGGTTAGTAACCAGGTAATAATTCAAGTATGCAAATGCGAATGCATGTGCAGTGTGTGTGTGTGTGAAATTTTAAAAAACGGAGGAAAGGGTCCAACAATTCTCATCCATCCTATCCATTTCATCTTGTCATTCATGGCAGTTTATATAGACAATAAAAATAAACGTGAACATGGTCCACTTATAAAATAAAATGCAAAAAGTTAGTACTTTTATGACAAACTTAATGCAAGATAGAATGATTGAATATAAATTGAGTGCAAGTGATAGCATGTTTATGAAAACAACTTTAAAAAGTTCAATTTTTGAAAAATTGAATTGGATATAATTGGACTAAGTAAACAAAGATTCCAAACGAGTGAAAGGTAAAAAGACATGACAATGGCCTAACCCTCTAAGCATCTCTAGTGGATTCGCCAGTTGTTGCGCTCTAATTTTCACACCATCGAGATGATATGTGGGAAATACATGGTACTTTCTCATTAGAATTCATCCTCCTAGAAGGATGAGTGCGACTAGATTTGAATTGGAAATTAACTTGAATAAGGGCTTTTGAAAAATATTTGAAGTCACCACTTAACTTTGTTAAGGTGACTTAGGTGACCTAAAACTAAGTGTAATCCAAAGATATAACTTAGTTTTTGAAAAGTTTGACTTGAAAAGGGTTGGATTTAAACTTTGATTTGAAGATTTGAAATTGAACTTTGATTTGGAATTGACTTTGATTTGAAATCGAACTTTGAAGTGGAACTTAGACTTATTTTGGGAAGATTGAATTGAACTTTGAAATCATCTTGACATGAATTGGGATTTGAGCTATTTTAGGGTTAGGGTTGAACTAGGGTTTTGCCTCATAGGGTCTAGATGACCTAGGGTTTTAACATGCAATTGAAATAGAAAGGTTTGATTAGGACTTGAAAAGTTTGATTTTAGAAAGCTTGATTTTTGGAAAGTTTCGAATTAGAAAAGTTCCAAATTAGAAAAGTTTCATTTTAGGAAAATTCCTTTTTAGGAAAGACTCAATTTTGGAGAGATTTGATTTTGGAAAGATGTGATTTCGGAAAGGTTTGAATTAAGAAATGTTTGATTTTGAAATTTGGAAAGTCGAAATTTGAAAAGATTCGATTTAAGAAAGGTTTGAATTTACAAAACATCGAATTTGAAAAGATTTGACCTAAGTTTGAAGTAGCTTGAGATTTAAGCAACCCTAGGACCTAGAGTTTATACAATGCATTTGAATTGGAAAGATTGGATTTCAATTGAAAAAAGAAATTTTTATTTTTGAAAAGTTTTGAAATTAGGAAAGATTTGAATTAGGAAAGGTTTGATTTATATTTCCTAAAGTTGAAGATTGGATCATATTTTCAAAAATAGATGATTTGATTTGATTTTCTATTTGGAGAAGATTTGATTTGATTTGAAATTGGAAAGCTTTAGTTTTGGAAATCTATCACTTTATGTGATTTTTGTAGGAAAGCTATGATTTTATATAGAAAATAGGTTTTAAAAATCTATGATTTTATGTAGAAAACAGTTTTGGAAACCTATGTTTTAATGTAGATAGAAAACTATGATTTTACGTGAGAAAACCGGGGTTTCCTTAACATAGATTTTAGCGTTTTGGCTTAAACTTCAAGACAAAGAGTTTTTAGAAAATAGATCTTTGAGAAGAATTTTTAGAAAAGTAGATTTGCAAAATTGTTTTTAGAAAGGTATGAATATAAACTTTTGAAAGTCTCTTGAATATCTTACGTTTCTAAAATGATTCGAATCATGAGAACACTAGAGCCATTCTAGGGTTGTGATTTTGAAAACAACTAGGCTTTGAAACCCTAATATGAACTTCAATAGTCTCTTTGAATGTAATACTTTCCTAAAACAACTCTAACAATGAAATGGCTAAGATCATCTTAGAATTGTGATTTTTTAAAAAACAATTTAAAACTCGAACTCAAATTTAAACCTTAATGGTCATATTGAATATAACTCTTTTTTAAAACAACCCTAACCATGGAAAGACTAGAATCATCTTAGGGTAGTGATTTGAAAACATCTTTGAAGGAAAAGGTTTTGAATACGAGTTTTGAAAGCAAATTTTAATGCAAGTTTGAAAACACCTTTGAATGCATGATTATGATAGCAACAATGCAATAGGGACATGAACATACAAGGTTAAGCTTCACCACATAGCCAAGGGGGCTTGACCCACACCATCTTAGGTAGAACTCAAAGAACATTCCTGACAGGGTGATTTTCTCCAAGACCTTCCTAGACAAGAACCTGGAGGTCCCCTGTTTCAAGTATGCAAGAAGAGGATGTAGAAGATGGGGATTAAAATAGAGAAAAATCCAAATGGGTTAGGAGAGAGAAGAGAGAGAGGGGGATTACATAAAAGTAACTAGAAACCTACCTTCTCTTTTTCTTTTCTTTGATGCTTTGATGGTGAACTTTGCCTAGACTTTGAGTTGATCTTCAAGAGCTTCTAAGGACTGGACTTGACCTTTAATGGATGCTTGGAGGCAAGGATTTGAGTATATACATTGTATGGAGGCTTGAGTTTGAGTGTATGGAGCCTAGGATTTAAGGGGGCTTGAAAGGATTAGGGTTTTGAGGGAATTCGATCTCTGTTTTTAGTGAGACAGAGTTTTTGGAATGATTTTGTAGACCCAAAATACATAGGGGGTGGCCTATATTTATAAGCGGGCAAAAATAGGAACTGGCACCTGTTGTAGTGTTGCTAGGCCATTTTTTGGCTTGGCACCACTTGAAGTGGTGCCAACTACTTAAGGAAGTTGTTTAGGGTGGCAAGAAATAGATCTTTAACTCTTGTGATGCAAGATAAAAGATTTGGGTGGCTGCTCTAGTGACTACCATGTAATTTTTTGCATATATTCATTGGAAGTGACTCCGAAAAGTTCGTGAATGATCTGAAAGGTTCTGAGTAACTAGACTCAGTTGGTAATGGATGTGAAACCTAAAAAGGAGTATTACGGAGGTAAACGGCTTGAGAACTAGAACCAGAGTAGTTGAAAAGGGTGACTGGCCCATCAGGGGCAAAACTGTCAATAGAATTGAAGGAACACTGGGATCCACCTAGAGTGATCTGAGAGAAGACTTGAAGGTTGGAAACATTATTGAGAGTGTTCCGAGGGATTGCCGGTTTGATACCCAGAGCCAGTGTTGTTGGAGAAGGTGACTGGCTCACTAGGGGTAAAATGGTCATTTTGACCGAATGCTCTCGGAATCGATCCGGAAGTGACTGGAAAGCACAAGAACATGCTAGATTATCTTTGGGACAATATTGAAAGGGTAGACTTACCACTTTGAGGTCTTGGGTACTTTCTTGAGAAGCGTGCCGGTGGGGCTTAAGGGGCAGTTTGATCATTTTTCATCGGAATATGCTAGCAGGCATTGGTGTTTACCCAAGTTTTGTATTCTTCTGTTACTCTGACAGTGTGTGACAAGTTGGTTTCCAAAGGTATTCCATCAATCGGTAAACGTGTCACGGCCAAGAGGCGTGTTTGGTCCTGTGACTTAAGGGATTTGTTAGCATTCTTGATATTGACCTGCTTATGGGTGTTTTCGTCACTCTGACGGTAGACGGCTGTGAAAGGACTTATCATTCTAAGGGATTCTGTGCTTTCTCGATAAATGTGTCGTGTTGGATGGACTTACCGTATGAGGGATTAACTTTTTCGAAAGACTTGCCGAATGTTTTACTAGTTTGGACTGGAATTGGAACTAGATTTGAGGTTGAAATATGGACTTACCATCTTTAAGAAAATATGCCAACCGGAATTGGATAGAATAATGCCCCAAGGGTATTTTGGTCATTTTGCCTCTATTAGGCCTGGCGAGCCTGCAAAGCAGTTGATTGAATGGATTGAGTTTGAAAAATCAGTATGGGCTTGAATGTGTCTGTGTCGGTTTGAATGTGAGTTTGATCGGGTCAGAGATTGCTGAGCGGGCAAAAATGGGGTGCTTACAGTCGTATTATTAAGTAATTGAAGGTGGGCACACACAATTTTCGTGCCCCAATTTTTTGCACTTGAGGAAAAATACACATAAGTGAGAAAAACCTAGTACTCTCTCATTAGAACTCATCCTCCTAGAAAGATGAGTGCGACTTGGTTTGAAATAGAAATTGATTCGATTAAGGGCTTTTAGAAAACGTTTAGAGTCACCACCTAGCTTGATTAAGGTGAGTTAGGTCACCTAAAACTAAGTACAATCTAAAAATTATACTTAAGGTTTTTGAAAAGGTTTTGAAAACTTTCTCAAGAGGGTTTTTAAGAAAATAGGTTGTTTGGCAACCTTTGGAAAGATTTAAGCCCTTTTTGAAAATAACTCTGTTTTGGTCTTTGAAAACAGTGATCTAGGTTCGGAGGTTAGTTACGTATAGGGAAGACGCACTAAGTTATCACCTTATCCCACCCTTACGGTCCCTACATGTCTATTCACCCTAGGTTCACTCATTAGAATCTTTGATTAACAAATGTCTAATTATATCCACTTTGAAAAAAATTATATGATGCATGATATGCAAGTACAAGAAAAAGATTTGAGTTTGAAAATAGATTTGACAAGAAGGTTTGATTTTGAAAATAGATTTGAAAAGAAAGATTTAATTTTGAAAGAAGGTTTTAGAAATTGGAAACTTGTAATAGATTATAGAATTGGAGATTTGAAAAAGGTTATGGAATTAGAAACTTGAAAAAGATTGTGAAAATTGGAGATTTGAAAAAGGTTGTGACCGCACTCATAAGGGTTGCTTATGTATCCCTTTGTTGGGAATCAGGTCAGTTGTAGTTTAGATAAGAGTCCGATTGAAAATAGACACTTTTAGATTTTTGAAAAGTTTGATTTGAAAAGATTTGATTAGAAGAGAGTTTGATTTGAAAAAAGGTTTGATTAGAAATTTGAATAGAAGATTTAAAATTGAACTTGGAATTGACTTTGATTTGAAATTGAACTTGAGGATTTGAAAATTGATCTTGACTTGAAAGAATTGAACTTGGAAAAGGAACTTGGACTTGATATAGAAAGAATGAGATTTGAAAACATCTTCACTTAAATTGAAATTGAAAAACCATCTTGGTTTGGAAAGGAGTTTCAGAAAAGAGTTGAAACTTTCTAACTTGGGACTAGGGTTTAGGTATCCTAGGGTTTAGGTAACCTAAGAATGGAGCATGTAATTGAATTAGGAATGTTTGATTTAGATTTGAGATGTTTGATTTTAGAAAGTTGGATTTAGGAAATGCGAGATTTAGAATAGGTTGGAAAGGATTTGATTTGATTTGGAAATACTTGACTTGGAATGATTTGGAAAAGTTAGGGTCTAAGAAAGATTAAACTTTGGAAAGCTTTGAATTAGGAAAGTCTCAAACTAGGAAAATTTCATTTTAAGAAAATTACCAAATTAAGAAAGTTTTCAAATCAGGAAAGATTTGAATTTAAGAAGGTTTCATTTTAGGAAAGTATCAAATTAGGAAAGTGTTGATTTTAGGAAAGATTTGAATTTGGAAAGATTTAGAATTTAGAAAGTTTTAGAATTTGGAAAGATTGAAATTTAGAAATGTTGGAATTAGGAAAGGCTGAAATTAGGAAATGTTTGAATTAAGAAAGATTTGATTCTTATTTCTTGAAGTAGAAGATTAGATTTTATTTTCAAAAATTAGATGATTTGACTTGGTTTCTAAAATTGGAGGAATTGATTTAGTTTCTTAATTTGGGAGATTACTTTTGATTGGATGATTGGATTTAGTTTCCTAAATTGGAGGGTTGGATTTGACATGGAATTGGATAGGTTGAGTTTTGGAAATCAAGAATTTTGAAAATTTATGATTTCGTGTAGAAAAGAGGTTTTGGAAACCTATGATTTGAAGCAAAAAAAGAAGTCATGATTTTAAGGAAGAAACTAGGGTTTCCTAATCAAGGAATCTAGGGGACTTGGACTCCAAGAAAAAGAGTTTTTGGAAAGTGGATCTTTTGCAGAGAGTTTTGGAAAGAAGTTTGAAGAGAGTTTTTAGAAAGTAAACTTTTGAGAAGAGCTTTTGGCAGGAAGTTTGAAATGCAATTTGAAAAAGGGGCTTGAATATATACTTTTGAAATCTTTTGAATATCTCACTTTCCTAAAACGATTCTAATCATGAAAAGATTAGAACTATTCTAGGAATTTGATTTTGAAAACAACACGGATTTGGAATATGAACCAATATGATCACATTAAATATCACACTTTTCTAAAACAACCCTAACCATGGGATGGCTAGAATCATCTTATGATTGTGGTTTTGATGAAAAACAATTTAGGGTTTACACCCAAAATATGGACCTTAATAGTCACATTGAATATAACACTTTCCTAAAACAACTCTAACCATGGAATAGCTAGAATCACTCTAGGATTGTAATTTTAAAAATAAGTTTGAAAAAGAGATTTTGAATGCAAGTTTTGAAAGAGAGTTTTGATGCAAATTTGAAAAGCAACTTTGAAAACAAGTTTTGAATGGATGTATGAATCTGATATGCACAATGCAAAAGGGTCGTGAACATACAAGGTTAGGCTTCACCATATAATCAAAGGGGTCGAATCCACACGATCTAAAGTTGAACTAGCAGAAAGCCCCCGACACAGTGATTTTCAACAGTCCTTCTTATGTATGAATCAGGAAGTCCCTTATTTCAAGCATACAAGAAAGGGAGGTAGAAGATGGGGATTAAAATAGAAGAGAACTCAAGTGGGTTAGGAGAGAGAAGAGGAGGGTGGGAAGTACATAAACATAAAGAGAAAACCAACCTTGGATTCTTCTTGCTTTGTTTGCTTTGCTTGTTTTACTTTAATTGGACCTCGAGAGCTTCAAACTTGCAGCACTTAAGTCTTCAATGGCTTGCTTTGAGGCTGGTGTATGAGTGTGTGGTGTATAATTAGGGTTAGAGTGTATGGAGGCTAGGGCTTGAAAAGACTTGAAGAAATTAGAGTTTGGAGAGGATTCGAGCTCTGTTTTTAGAGAGACAACGTTTTTGGACTGAGATTGTGAACCATTTTCATGCAGGGGAAGGTCTGTATTTATAGGCAACCTAAACCGACCTGGCACCTATTGTAGTGGCGCTAGGCTTAAATTTACGCAGGCGCCATTACTAGTGGCGCCAGCCACTTAGGGAAGTTTTTAGGGTGGTAAGAAATGTATCTTTTGACCCTTAATACGCAAGGCAAAAGATCTAGGTGCCGGTACTAGTGACTACCATGCAATTTTTGGCTTGGCTCCACTAGAAGTGACTCTGGAAGGTCCGAGAATGTTTCGGGAGGCCGAGAATGATCTGGAAGGCTAGAAATGGATAAAAACCCTTGAAATAGTGTCTCGGGGGTAACAGACTTGAAAAACAATGTCGGGATTATTAAAATGGTCGACTGAGCCATTAAGGGTAAAATGGTCAACTAGACCGAAAAACCATCGGAATGGACTTCGAACATCCCATGAGCAGGCTTGAAGGTTGGAAACACTATCTGGAATGTTCTGAGGGATTGCCAGTTTGATACCTTGAGCCGACGTGGTTGGAAAAAGCGATCGGCCCACCAAGGGCAAAACGATCATTTTGCACCGAACTTACCGGAATAGACTCGGAATGATCCGAAAAGATGCTAGAAGATTGAGAATACTATTGAAAGCATCCTTGGAAAGTTACCAGTTTAATACCCAGAGTCGCTGTGATCCCCGGAGGCGATCAGATGCCTAGGGGCAAAATGGTCATTTTGATCAAATGGTTTCGGAATTGGTCCGAAACCAACTGGAAGGCACTTGAACATACCGGATTTTCTTTGAGACAATCTTGGAAGGGTGGACTTACCACTCTGAGGACTTAGGTACTTTTTTGAAATGCATGCTGGAAAAGGTCCAATGGGTAATTTGGTCATTTTTCATCGAAGTGGGCTAGCAGGCACTAGAGTTGACCTTAGTTTTGAATGTTTTCGTCATTTTGACGGTGTGTGACGAGTTGGTTTCTAAAGGTCTCTTGTCCTTTGATAAACTTGCCACGGCCAAGAGGCGGGTTCGGTTTTGCAATATAGAGCTTTTGTTGGCAATTCCTAATGTTGACCTGTTTGTGAGTGTTTCTGCCACTTTGATAGTTGCAATGTTTGCAAGTGTTTCTGCCATTATGACGGGGTGCGTTCATTATGAAGACTGGCTGATCTCAGAAAGCTGCTAGATGGACTTATCGTCTGAGAAATCAACTTTCTTGAAAGACGTGTTGAATAACGGACATTTTACATTGGCAGGCTAACAGGCGCCAAAAGTGAACCATTATACCATCTTGGGGACTTGGGTTCTATCTCGGTTGACAAGTTTGAAGGGACTTACCGTTCTGAGGAGTTTTCTCGATAAACGTGCCAGACTAGATGAACTTATCGTCTGAGAGATCAACTTTCTCGAAAGGCATGCCGGATTGAATTTGATTGATTTGGATTTGAATTGAAACTAAAATTGAGGTTGAAAAAGGGACTTACTATCTCTAGGAAGACTTGCCAACTAGAATTGGACTGAGCAATGCCCCAAAGGCATTTTGGTGATTTTGCCTCTATTTGGTGTGGTGGGCCCGCTGTAAACACCCTATTTTTGCCCGCTCGGCAATCTCTGGACCAACCGGATGTAGTCTTCGAACACGACACCACGTGCAAGCTCAAGATGAGCCTTTCAATCTCCAATCCAGTCAAGTGGTCGCTTCTCAGGCCTACAATGGCCCATTGGAGCCACAAGCATCATCATTCCAGGCAGCTTTCTAGACCGGGTAGTCTCGGAAACCAATGCCATTTAGGTAGTTTCCCGAGATCGGGCGATCTTGGGGACCAATACCTTATCAAATTCCAGACGGTTCACTTCTGGCGCCTGCCAGCCCTCCAATGTCGAATGTCCATCATTCGGTAGTTCTCTGAGACTAAGCGTTCTCAGAGACCAATATCACCCTCACAGGTAGTTTTCTGGGGCCAGGCATTCTTAGGAATCAACACCACCCTACAGGTAGCTCTCTAAGATGAGGCGTTCTTAGGGACCAACACCGTACAGGTAGTTTCCCAAGACTGGATGGTCTCGAGAACCAACACCTAGGTCAACACCGGCGCCTGCTAGCCCGACTTGGTGAAAAATGACCAAATCGGCCCTTGAGCATCCAGGCACGTTTTGAGAAAGTTTAAAATCCCTTAAAACGATAAGTCCATCCTTCCCAAATGTCGTTAAACCATTAGGCATCCCTCACACGCAATTTGGTCCCAATCCGGTCCTATTCCGGCTCACTCCGGTCAAAATGACTGTTTTGCCCCTAAACACCTCCGCATGGCACAAACCCCCCCGAACGGTAAAAGACTCCCAAAACCATCCCTGAACAACCCTACACACTTAACACAACACACAAAATCATTCCTAACCATTTCCAGCCAATCCTGGCCAAAATGACCATTTTGCTCCTGGCAATCCAAACATGCCCCGAAACAGCACCGGTCTTGGGATTTCGAGTAAAGGGTTTCACCATACACCCTTGTTTAACCAAGAGGAGGACCCTATGACATTAAACGCTCACGACTCGATAAAAGTTCATTAGAGCGTCTCGCAGACGCTCCGCCTAAATTGTCTTTTCTCCCGATTCCCTGGTTATAATGCACCGTTAACTGACTTGAGAAATGCGCAAATCAGGGAATTCTTGAAAGTTCGTTCATAGATCTTTACATTGATACGGCTTGATCGGATAGATCGCTTCCTGAAGCCCTCCATCGTACAGTACGAAAACTACAACTTTCAGCAACCCCTAGAACGTCTCGCAGATGCTCCACCAAGACTGACTTTTTTTTAATTCCTTGATTAAAACGTACCATCAAACGACTTGAGAAATGCGTAAATCTGGGAATTTCAGAGAGTATTTCAAGAGTACCTTCCATCTGTACGGTCCGATCGAAAAGCTCACTTCCCGAAGGCCTCGATCACATGACACGAAACAACTACTTTCAAACACCCTCAGAGCGTATTATAGACGCTCCGCAAAGATGTCCTTTTATGCATGCTACCTGAGATGATATCCCTTACTTCCGAACACAATTCAAACTTTTCGAAAACATGAAAGTTCACGAGAAACCGTAGAAGAACATCGTGGGTGCAACCAATTCCCCCAAAACCTTCTCGATTTGCTCAATTATCGAGGCAAAATTTAGATGAACCTTCCCGGTGATGGAGCGTATGCTACATGCGCTAAAATTTTGATCAGCTCGACCAAATTTTGATCAACAATCGAGATTGAGTCAGTACAATGGGTGCCACATAGCGTTCTGCCAGTGGAATAGTACCCGCGCATGTAGCACATGCACCTATGCAAATTTTACATAGGCGCATGTCCTACATGCGCCAGTGTCCGAAAGTTTTGCCTATAAATAGAGGCCTCCCCTTTGCATATTCTGGGTCCGAAATTGATGCGAAGCTCTGTTGAAATTGCTCCAGAATCTCGAATCCTTACATATATTCCACCCCTCCAACATTTAGGCTAGATTTTACCTCCCTCAAGCCTATACAATTTACCTACAAGGCCTTATACACTATTACACACTCCATTTCAGCCCCTCAAGCCCTCTTGAAGTCATTGAAGCTCCAATAAAGACATCCATTGAAGACTACAAGTGTGTTAAAGGCAAAATGTGGTATCCCTTTTACATTTGTGTCTTCCCCCACTCTTCTCTTCTCCCTCCTAGCTTACTTAGGCTATTCTCTATTTTAATCCCATCTACAACCCCTCATTCTTGCATGCTTGAGCCAAGAGGGCTCTTGGATCATGCCTAGAAGAAAACAAGTGAGAGCCACCGTATAGGGGGACCTCTCACTAGCCTACTTTCAGATGGTATGGCCTAGGAGCCCCTTGTTTATGTGGTATAGCCTAAAAGATTTGTATGTGATCATGACCCGTTGCATATTACTATTTTGATCATGTCTTGTATGCTTGGCTTCATTTTATGCTTATTGTCATGTTCCATAATGCTTACGTTACTCTTAAACTCCATATCATTTCCAAGTTCTATATTTCTTTCAAAAATTGTTGCAAGAGTTGGCCCCTTGAAGTTTAGGATTGGATTTTAGAAATCATGCCTTAGAAGACTCCCTATGAACCCCTTAATTCTCACCTTGGCATCATGACATTTTGACTTGCATAAGGATTGTTTTCTAGCTCTTTAAATTCCAAGGTTTCCACTCCTTTAAGATTAGTGGTTGGAATGGCCCTATGAAACCTTCTCTTGAGTGGTCTCCTTTTTGTTTGGCCATAAGAACCCTCTCTTGATGAAATGGTCCCCTTTGAAATGGTTTTCAAATTCCTTCTCAAAATGATGATTTTCAAAAATGCATCCTCTCCATCTTTATATTAAAAATGGTGCCTTAAAAAGTTGTGATCACCATGTTGATTTTTGGAGCCCTTACACTCTTGTCAAGATTACGGTTATAATGGCCATGAGGAAACCTTCCGTGAAATGGACTTCAAACACCAACCATATAAACCATAGTCTTGGCTAGAGTCAAAATTTTCATGGAAATGATCTTCGAAAGGGTTGCCCACCAAAGTCCACAGCATAACATGTTTTGTTTTTCAAAACTCTCTCCAAAAGTGCCTTAAACCAACTTTCAAAACCATTCTCCAATCTAACCCTAGGTTAACTTGACCCTAGTTACCTAACCTTAGGTTAACTTGACTCTAGTTACCTAACCCTAGGTTAACTTGACCCTAATAGTCCAACCCTAGGTTAACTTGATCCTAGTTCACCCACTTTAGGTTAACCTAACCCTAAGTCATCCTAACCTTAGGTTAACCCTACCCTAGTTACTTAACCCTAGGTCATCTTAACCCTAGGTTAACCTAACCCAAGTTAGTTAACCTTAGGTTATCCCTAAACCTAGGCCAACCTTATTTAGGTTAATACACTTCAAGGTTCCAACTCTTGAACCCTTTTCTAAATGATCATTCAATTTTAAACTATTCTCATAACCTATTCTTCAAAAAAAAAAGAAAACCTCCTACTCTCTTGGTGTAAAAAAAAAACCAACTCCATAAACTCTTCAAATGTTCTTACACTCCACCTTGAAGGCGTTTTCAAAAGGTCACAAATCTAAGGTGTCCCTAGCCCTCTCATGGTTAGGAATTCTAAGGAAAAGTGATAAATCAAGAACAACCTCTAAGGTTGTTCATATTAGGATTCCAAACCTTTAACCATTTCCAAAAACCACTTTCAAAAACTAATTAATCAAAACATTCTAAAATCATGTCTCCAAGGTTTTCAAAATAAGACTTCAAAAACCCTTTCAAGTTCTCTTGAGTCATGCCAAAGCCTGTTTCCAAAACTCCCTTAAGTTGATCCAAAAATGTTTTCAAAATACTCCATCATCCAATTTCAGGTCAAAACTTCGAAGACTACAAAGAGTCTTCAACTTTCAAAGACCTCAAAGTGTTTTAAACTTTTCCAAAAGACCTCCAAGTGTCTTAAACTTTTCCAAACGACCTCCAAGTGTCTTAAACTTTTTCAAAGACCCAAAGTGTCTTCAAATCTTCCAAAGGCCCCAATGCGCCTATTTTTCATTGGGCTCTTGCCCGAACTATGAATGACTTGATTCTCACTAAATGAGATACGTAAGCAACCTAAAATGGTGCGGTCATAACTTCTATTCCAACTCTAATCCCTTTTTTAAAAATTCTAATCAATTCAAAGTTCCTATTCCCAAACTCTTTCAAAACTCTTATTATTTTCAAACTTCTTCCAAAAACTTGCATCATGCATCATCCATCCGAAAAGTGATGACTAAACCCCGTTTTCAAAATTCTAAAGTGGATATTAAGTAGACAATGGTAACCGGTTATTCTAGTAAGTGAACAAAGGGTGATTAGACATGTAGGTACCGAAAGGGCGGGGTAGGGTGATGATCTTAGGATATCTTCCCTGTACGTAACCAACCCCCGAATCATAGATTTCTATTTTCAAATGACCAAAATGGAGTTATTTTCCAAAAGGGCTTAAAACTTTCCAAAGGTTGCCAAACAACCTATTTCTTTAAAAACCCTCTCTTGAGGGAGTTTTCAAAACCTTTTCCAAAAATACCCTAAGTTTAATCTTCGGATTAACACTTAGTTTTAGGTGTTCTAACTCACCTTAATCAAGTTAGGTGGCAACTCCTATTTTCCTGAAAAGCCTTTAGTCAAACCAATTTTCCAACCTAGTCGCACTTGTCCTTCTAGAAGGATGAGTTCTAGTGACAGAGTTCTGTGCTTTAGGGTCTCCGAGCCGAAAGGACCTTGAACACCCAAAAATCGGGGCGCGACAGCTGGCTACTCCACTGGGGACACTGAGAGGGTTAGACCTTTAACATGTCTCTTCACCCTTCACTCACCTAGAAACTCCAGTTACTTTGCCCAGTTTTATCGATTCTTCAAATTTTCCAAGTTTCCAAATCAAATTCTTTTCTCCAAAACAATTTTTAAATCTCCGTTATCACTTGCATCCATTGCTTACGTGTATGCTCATACATTAATCATTCATTTTACCTTGCATTGAGTTTTTCAAAAAGTTACTAACTCTTTGCATTTTTCTTTTGTAGGTGGACCTTTGTTCACATTTTGTTTCATGTCTTATTTACTGCCATATATGTGATGAATGGATAGGATGTGATGTGTGTTGTTAGGTCCTTTCCTCCATTTTCAAAAATTTCACACATACTTGGTGCGTTCACTTGCATTTGCATCTTGCATATATTACTAGGTTACTACCCTTCTAGATAGAAGGGGGAACAATATATGGACTGTGGGTGGATGCTGTGTCAGTTTCTTAGCCTACGGTCTCTTGATAGTTCCCCCGCTCGAACCACCAACCAAAGATGGAGTTCACCTTTTCAGGGGTGGACGGCGGAGGTGTGAAGGTTCAGGGACCGAGCTTTTTAGGAAGCACTAGTAAACCCCCAACCTTATGCTCATGTAGCACCCTATGCATAGCCGAACCTATGTCGGATTTAGGACACACGCGTCAATTTCAAAATCAAGGAAAATCAAGGAGGAAAGGGCAACTGCTTTATTTTCCCTTATATGTTTTGTTTAATCCATGCTGTTATGCTATTTAATTCTTGCTATTTCCATGTGCATGCATTATAACTGCTCATGCAACGGAACTCACTTCAAGACAAGAGTTCTCAAAGTAACTCAAGTCATTGCATCTTCATACACCCAATCAACCCCTAGAGAAAGGCTCAAAGACCTTTTCGACCAATTCAAGCCAACCCAAAACCCCTAAGGGTACCACGAGACTCTAAGGATTCATGGCATGCATCAAACTCATCTCATAAAGAGGGGCCCTAATCCCTCTTTGCTCACGGAGATAGGGCTGCCAAGAAGACAAGGGGCAATCCAAAATCAAGATCTCTCACCGACCTCCATCTAAGAAGGTGAATCCGAAGACTCAAGAGTAGTTTAGGATCCCATGATGTAAATATAAAATAGGCGAAAGTCCCAAGGAAAATGTTCCCCTTCCCCTTCAAATGTACTTTCAATTTCATATAAAAAGAAATCAAATGCAATAAAACTATCCTTTCTTCTTTTATCAAATGAGTGCATGAATGTATGAATGAATGAATGAGCAGGTTCACACAGGAACAGTATTGCATGCAGGGGCAACCCCCTATCTCCAAAAGTGAGCCAACACATCATGCTTAGTACCTCTCTCAAAGTAGGGGCACCCCTAGGGTATGCATTGCATAAAAGTCTTCAATCTAAAGGCACTAACTTCTCTTTTTTATTTTTCTTTTTACATTCTCATTGTCTTCTCCCTAGCCTACAAAGGCCAAGAGAGTCAGAGAGTGAACCAAGAATGAAAAGGGGGTCTTCTAAACTGCTTATTCATTGTCATTATGCTTAGGCTCATGCATTAACATCCATCTCAAGACAAGAGTGTCAAGAAACTCTAGCCATTGCATTCTCATGCATTTAATCAACCGTAGAGAGAAGGGGACGGTCCAATCTCATGCTAATCAAACCTACCTAAACCCTTAAGGGTTTCTCCAACCCTAAGGATTCATGGCATGCATAGAATCATATCTCAAGAGAGGCCCAAATCTCTCTCAGTCCATGGAGGCAGGATTCTCTAAATAAAGAAGTATTAACCGGCTCATGTCGAAGAGGTATTGTATTGCACACAGGGGTAAAATCCCACCACCAAAATGGACTCAACATCATGCCTAGATTCCCTTAAAGAAGGGACCTCCATAGGATATGCATTGCATAAAACCTTCAACTCAACATGCTAACTGCATTTTGTTTTTCTTTTTTCAGGTCCAAGAGCACAATCAAACTGATAGAATCCCTCCGGTATCCCGCCTAATTCATAATTTATGCAAAGCCATGATCTTGACACCATGTTGCCACTCTACCAGTCCTCAAAAAGCCATCCCTGTGCAATTAGATGACACTCATGGAAAATGGAGTGTGAAGGATGCCAATGTGATTCTAAAACTAGTCTGAGGGGTTTATTCCGAAAAAAAGGGAGATTTCTTTCAAACCCATCTTTCAATTTTCAATTTGAATTTGAGCATGAAAATAACATCATCTAAATGAAAGGGATCCAAAGTTTTCATGTTTATATCATTTTCTCATGGCCTTTCATGAATGATGTTTTTCTCCAAGAGTTTTTTACCAAAATGTTTTACCCTAACTTGGAGGATGGGATAGCGCAAGCACTATTTTCAGCAGAAACAATCTTTGACTCCAAAAAGAGGGGAGAGAGAAATAGAAAGTACAGAGAGAGGAAAAATACAAAGGGGTAAGAGGTGACTATCAGCTGTGTAGCTCATTAAAATCCGAGTGACCCCCGAAGGATGTCTTGGCAAAGTAGCGAGTAGCTAAACCCTCAAAATGAAGGGGAGCCATCATTTGATTCTCCCAAACAGAAAGCAATCTGTTGGTTAGCCCACTAGAGCTGCATGTGATTTCTATTCAAAAGCTCAAACCAGGAGCCAGCCTCCATACTGGGGCAAGTGCATGCAAGGAATGAATCCACGAACTAACGTTTACCATTTTTAAGGCGTTTCTAAAATTTTGAAAGAGCTTTATAAACGAAGCAACTCAACTTGAAATGAAGAGAGGCCCTCTTTTCTTCTACCATACAGTTAAATGTAACCCTTGCAAAGCCCATTTGAGCCGATCGCATTCCCATCATTTAGCCGATCTAACGATCACCGCCCACATTGGGTCAAGGCAAAACCATCAATGCGCGACGATTTCCAAGAGCACTTGCAGTGAACAGTACGCTTCAAGAAAACGAACAATGAACAGACGGTGGTCTCCAATAGAGCGCGCGATGAATGAATGACGATTTCCAAGAAAGCGTGCAATAAATGAATGATGATCTCCAACAGGATGCAGTATTGACCACATTTGTAGGAGCCAACATAAGAGCAGGTTTTTCAAAAAAAAAAAACAAAAAACAAAAAACAACAAAAACAACAAAAAAAAAAAAAGAAAAAAAAGGAGAAGAGAAAGAAAGAAGAGAGAAAATTTCCTATAAAAAAATGATGGTGATGATGGCTCCAAAACACAATTTTTAAACACAATGAGGACTTCCAAGAGAGGATAGAGTCATCCAAGATGACAACAGAAGGACAAAACAGAAGCGAGCCTCCCGACAAAGAAAAAAGTCCAAAAGAATGACAATGGTAGGAGCCGCTTGCCAAAGATGATCATAGGTCTTCAAGAGCCTAGCAAATATAATAGGTTTTGAGCCTTTATCCTTCCTTTCAAATACCCCAACACCTGGCCTACATTTCGGTCCAAATTAAAGTCCTCTTAGATCAAGAAAAATTGTTTAGTCTAAATAAGCTTAAACAAATGAGCAATGTCTAAAAAGAATGGTAAATATAGGGGCAAAATTTATTTATCACGAAAGGTGGTTTTGGTTCATACAATCCCTGCTGAATTTAAAGATTTGCGCCTATACATCCCTTCATTTCTTACAACCCTTAAAATTAGCCCGCATTACGATCCCAAGTAAAGTCTTCTCTGATTGAGGAAGGAAGCTACAAGTTGCTTTGCCAAACGGTGATATCGGCTGTCACTCAAGAGGTCCACCTAGAGAAGTTTTCCTTTTCATCAGAAAAGAGGGGGAGAATGAGCCAATGAGTTAAATCTCTGAAAGTGATGTGAATGTTATCACATCCTGGCAAGAAAAGGGTAAAACCTAAAAGAGAAATCCTAAGAGAAGAACAGAAGTTCAAAAGACTGCCTGATGTTAAGATATAATGCGTATAACCGAATATGAACCATAGGGCAACCCTCAAGACATACGTCCATTTATATCTATATATGCATTCATCTAAAAAACATGACATGCATTCAATTCCATTTCTATATAAATTTGTGCATTTATAAAAAAGTATGACATGCATTCAAAATCTATCTCTGTGCATTCATCAAAAAGTATAATGTGCATTCAAGTTTATTCATGCATATGCATTTATCAAAAAGTATGACATGTATTCAAAATTCATCTCTGTGCATTCATAAAAAAGTATGATGTACATTTAATTTCATTCATGCATATGCATTCATCAAAAAGTATGACATGCATTCAAAATCCATCTCTGTGCATTCACCAAAAAGTATGATATGCATTAAATTTCATACATGCTCATGCATTCATCAAAAAGTATGATATGCATTCAAAATTCTATCTCTGTGCATTCGTCAAAAAGTACGACATGCATTCAATTCCATTCAAGCATAAACCTGTGCATTCATAAAAAAGTATGACATGTATTCTATTCCATTCAAGCTCAAACATGTGCATTCATCAAAAAGTATGATATGCATTCAATTTTCTATGCAAACCATATCTGTTCATACATTCATCAAAAAGTATGACATGCGTCCAAAATTTCATCTCTATGCATTCATCACAAAGTATGACATGCATTAAAATTCCGTTTCTATGTCAACTCGTGCACATAGCTTATACATACATTCATTTGATGAACTTGTTCATGTGAGCATCTAGGTGGCTACAAAAGAAAAGCCTCTAAAAATGGAAGCACAACAAGGAGTGGCGTTCTCATCAAAATCAAGGTCCTCAAATGCTTGGCTCACAGGGAAAATGTCAACTAGAAGAAGCTCCCATGCCAAAGGGGTCTTGAAAAAGAGAAAAAGGACAAAACAAAAGAGAAAAGAAATAACGCGCGTCCTAGAAAGTCTGGCCTGCCATTCGTAGCTGAAAAAAATAGAGAATGGGGCAATGACTCACCCTCGACCTCCCAATTAGCCCTAAAACAACCTGATCGAACCTTATGTAAACCACGAAGAATGGGGCAACGTTCTATCCTTCCAATCCACTTTGAAACCTTCTCAAATCATAAAGACTGGGGCAATGAACCACTCTTGATCTCCCCAGTCAACCATGAATAGTCCAATCCAACCCTTTTTCAAAGCCACAGAGAATAGGATAACGTCCCACCCTCGACCTCCCCAATCAACTTTGGAAAGCCTGATTTGACCATTCTCAAATCATTAAAGTTGGGGCAACAACCCACCCTACACCTCCCATTCAATTTCAAATCAGTCAATCCATTCAAAAAAAGAAAGAAAGGAAAAGAACCCACCAAAAATGTTTGACCCTCCAGATCCCTCAAACTTTTCAAAAAAAAAAAAAAAAAAAAAAAAAAAACCTCACCACCTCTAGAAACAAATTCAAGACATGTCAGCAAGAATCCTACTATGCCCAACAAAAACAAAATTCGACAATCAAGCAAACACCAAACCTTTCAATCTCAAGAAATCTCCATCCAAAAGGTCATAAATGACCTCCCCTTCAAGCTCAGAGATTAAAGAATTACAAGGATGGAGCAGTCTTTGATGATTCCCAAGACTCAACTATCCCCACGACTCAACTATCCCCAAAACTTCAAGGTAAAGTCAAGGTATAATTCTAACCGAATTGTCTAAAAATCAACTTTTAAAACAAAGGCCATTGCTTCCAAATCCAAAATTCAGTTTTCAAAAGTCCAAAAACTTTCAAAGCTTCGTCTACAAAAACTTTCAAATTTCAAAGTCAATTTCAAAAGCTTTCAAAACTATTTCTACAAAAAGTTTCAAAAGATCAAAGGTCTTGCCTTCTTTCAAATGTCAAAATCAATTTTCATATCCAAAGAAAATTTTCCAAGCTTTTCCCACTAAAAGTTTCAAATTTCAAGGAGATAAAGTCTTGCTGTCTTTCAAAAACACCATCAAGTCTAAAAACTTTCAAGGGTTCAAGCTTCAAGTCAAGATGAATTTCCTAAACATTTTGTCTTCAAAGAATTCAAGTTTTAAGTCAAAATGAATTTCTTATACAATTGAAAGTGTCGAGTCAAAATGAATTTTCTATACATTTTGTCTTCAAAAGTTCAAATTTATAGTCAAAATGAATTCTCTACACATTTTGTTTTCAAAAGTTCAAAGTTTTGAGTGAAAATGAATTTTCTATACATTTTGTCTTCAATAGTTCCCAAGTTTCGAGTCAAAACAAGTTTTCTAGCACTCATAAAAAATAATAATAATAATAATAAATAAAGAAAGAAAGAAAGGAATATGGTAGTTTCTAAATTTCGAGTTCAAATGAATCCCCTTCAAATGGTTTTCATCTTTCTAGATTTTCTAACTTTTCCCTTCAAAAAGTTTGATTTCAAAAGTACCCTCTAGGTTTTCTAACTTTTTCTTTTAAAAAGTTTGACTTCAAATAATTTCTCAGGTTTTTCAAAAACTTTTTCCTGCAAAAAAGTTTAGTCTCAAAAAATTCTTTTTGAGCTTTTCCTTCAAAAGCTCTGTTTTTCAAAAATTTCAGGTTTTCTAACTTTTGCCTCAAAAAGCATAGCTTTCAAAATTCCGGGTGTTCTAGCTTTCGCCTCAAAAAGCTTAACTTTCAAAATTCTGGATTTTCTAGCTTTTGTCTCAAAAAGCCTAGCTTTCCAAAGTTTTTGGGTTTTTCGAGCTTCTCCTTCAAAAGCTTCGTTTTCAAAATTTTCAGGTTTCTAGAGCTTTCTCCTTCAAAAGCTCCATTTTCAAAATATTTCTCGGGTTTCTCGAGCTTTTTCCTTCAAAAGCTCTCTATTTTTCCAAAAGGATTTCGGGTTTTCTAGCTTTCGCCTCAAAAAGCTTAATTTTTGAAATTTCGGGTTTTCTAGCTTTCACCTTAAAAAGCTTAATTTTCAAAATCTCGGGTTTTCTAGCTTTCGCCTCAAAAAGCTCAACTTTCAAAATTCTGGGTTTTCTAACTTTCGCCTAAAAAAGGTTAACTTTGCAAAATTTCGGGTTTTTTTAGCTTTCGCCTAAAAAGGTTTAACTTTCAAAATTTCTGGTTTTCTAACTTTCGCCTCAAAAAGCTCAACTTCTAAAATCTCGGGTTTTCTAGCTTTCGCCTCAAAAAGCTCAACTTCCAAAATCTCGAGTTTTCAAGCTTTTGCCTTAAAAAGCGCACTATCAAAGAAGTTTTCGGGTTTTCAAAACTTTCTCCACAAAAAGTTTAATTCCAAAATCAAATTCTAGGTTTTCAAACCTTTCTCCTCAAAAGTTTCATTTCAGGTTTTTAAAGTTTTCCAAACCCTTTCAATTCAAATCAAAATCTCTCAATTACAGAGGGCCATTTCAAAATCATTTAAAAAAAAAAATCCTGAATCTCCCTAATAGAGTGTTATTCCATTGGTCGGAATGTCAGTTCAGGAAAAATTTAAAAATCAAGTTTTCAAAATTTCAAAAGTCAAACAATCTAGTTTTCAAAACTTAAAATTCCAAATTCCGACCACTTCGATCCTTCCGATTGCCTCGTAGTCAACATGGGATCCTTCCTTATTATTTTTCTGCCTTCGACAAACAAAGACAGAAAAAGAGGGGCAGCTGTAAGCATCTCATTTTTGCCCACTCCGCAATCTCCGTACCGACCGGATGTAGTCTTCGAACACCATACCATGTGCAAGCTCAAGATGAGCCTTTCAATCTCCAATACAGTCAACTGGTCACTTCTCAAGCCTATAAGGGTCCATTGGAGCCATAAGCACCATCATTCCAGGCAGCTTTCTAGACCGGGCGGTCTCGGAAACCGATGCCATCCAGGTAGTTTCTCGAGATCGGGCGATCTCGGGGACCAACACCTTATCAAATTCCAGACGGTTTACTTCTGGCCCCTGCTAGCCCGCCAATGTAGAATGTCCGTCATTCGGTAGTTCTCTGAGACCAGGCGTTCTCAGAGACCAACACTACCCTCACAGGTAGTTTTTTGGGACCAGGCATTCTCATGGACCAACACCACCATACAGGTAGCTCTCTAAGACTAGGCGTTCTTAGGGACCAACACTGCACAGGTAGTTTCTCGAGATCGGGCGGTCTCGAGAACCAACACCTAGGTCAACACCGGTGCCTGCTAGCCCGACTTGGTGAAAAATGACCAAACCGGCCCTTGGGCATCCAGACACGTTTTGAGAAAGTTCAAAATCCCTCAAAATGATAAGTCCATTCTTCCAAAATGTTGTTAAACTATTAGGCGTCCGCCGCATGCCATTTGGTCCCAATCCGGTCCTATTCTGGCTCATTCCGGTCAAAATGACCGTTTTGCCCCTAAACACCTCTGCACAGCACAAACCTCACCGAACGGTAAAAGAAACTCCCAAAACCATCCCTGAACAATCCTACATGCTTAACACAATACACTAAACCATTCCGAACCATTTCCAGCCAATCCTGGCCAAAATGACCATTTTGCCCCTAGCAATCCAAACATGCATCAAAACAGCACCGGTCTTGGGATTTCCAGCAAAAGGTTTCACCATACACCCTTGTTTCACCAAGAGGAGGACCCTATGACATTAAATGCTCATGACTCAATAAAAGTTCACTGGAGCGTCTCGCGAACGCTCCACCTAAATTGTCTTTTCTCTCGATTCTCTGGTTATGACGCACGGTCAACTGACTTGAGAAATGCGTAAATCAGGAAATTCTCGAAAGTTTGTTCATAGATCTTTCCATCGATATAGCTCGATCGGATAGATCGCTTCCTAAAACCCTCCATCGTACGGTGCGAAAATTACAACTTTCAGCAACCCCTGGAGTATCTCGCAGAAGCTCCACCAAGACTGACTTTTTTTCAATTCCCTGATTAAAATGCACCGTCAAATGCCTTGAGAAATGCGTAAATCTGAAAATTCTCGAAAGTATTTCTAGAGTACCTTCCATCAGTACGGTCTGATCGAAAAGCTAGCTTCCCGAAGGCCTCGATCACACGACACGAAAACAGCTACTTTCGAACACCCTCAGAGCATATCACAGACACTTCGCAAAGATATCCTTTTATGCACGCTTCTCGAGACAATATCCCGCACTTCAGAACACAATTCAAACTTTTCAAAAACATGAAAGTTCACGAGAAACCTTAGAAGAACATCGTGGGTGCAACCGATTCCCCTGAAACCTTCCCAATTGGCTTAATTATCGTGGCAAAATTTGGACGAACCTTCCCGGTGATGGAGCGTATGCTACATGCACTCAAATTTTGATCAGCTCGACCAAATTTCGATCAACAGTCGAGATTGAGTCAGTACAATGGGTGCCACGTGGCGTTCTGCCAGTGGAATAGTACCTGCACATGTAGCACATGCGCCTGTGAAAAATTTACACAAGCGCATGTCCTACATGCACCAGTGTTCGAAAGTTTTGCCGATAAATACAGGCCTCCTCCTTTGCATATTCCAAGTCTGGAATTGATGCGAAGCTCTACTGAAACTGCTCTAGAATCTCGAATCCTTACATATATTCCACCCCTCCAACACTTAGGCTAGATTTTACCTCCCTCAAGCCTATACACTTCACCTACATGGCTTATACACCATTACACAGTCCATTTCAGCCCCTCAAGCCCTCTTGAAGTCATTCAAGCTCCAATCAAGACATCCATTGAAGACTGCAAGTGTGTTGAAGGCAAAAGATGGTATCCCTTTTACTTTTGTGTCTTCCCCTACTCTTCTCTTCTCCCTCCTAGCCTACTTAGGCAATTCTCTATTTTAATCCCTATCTACAACCCCCCATTCTTGCATGCTTGAGCTAAGAGGGCTTTTAGATCATGCCAAGAGGAAAGTAAGAGAGAGCCACTGTGTAGGGGGACCTCTCACTAGCCTACTTTGAGATGTTATAGCCGAGGAGCCCCTTGTTTATACAGTATAGCCTAAAAGCTTTATATGTGATCATGACCCGTTGCATATTACTATTTTGATCATGTCTTGTATGCTTGGCTTCATTTTATGCTTATTGTCATGTTCCATAATGCTTACGTTACTCTTAAACTCCATATCATTTCCAAGTTCTATATTTCTTTCAAAAATTGTTGCAAGAGTTGGCCCCTTGAAGTTTAGGATGGGATTTTAGAAATCATGCCTTAGAAGACCCCCTATTAACCCCTTAATTCTCACCTTGGCATCATGACATTTTAACTTGCATAAGGATTGTTTTCTAGCTCTCTAAATTCCAAGGTTTCCACTCTTTCAAGATTAGTGGTTGGAATGGCCCTATGGAACCCTCTCTTGATGAAATGGTCCCCTTCGAAATGGTTTTCAAAATCCTTCTCAAAAAGATGATTTTCGAAAATGCATCATCTCCATCTTTATATTAAAATTGGTGCCTTAAAAAGTTGTGATCACCATATTGATTTTTAGACCCCTTACACTCTTGTCAAGATTACGGTTATAATGGCCATGAGGAAACCTTTCGTGAAATAGTCTCCAAACACCAACCATATAAACCATACTCTTGGCTAGAGTCAAAATTTTCATGGAAATGATCTTCGAAAGGGTTGCCCACCAAAGTCCATAGCATAACATGTTTTGTTTTTCAAAACTCTTTCCAAAAGTGTCTTAAACCAACTTTCAAAACCATTCTCCAATCTAACTCTAGGTTAACTTGACCCTAGTTACCTAACCCCAGGTTAACTTGGCCCTAATAGTCCAACCCTAGATTAACTTGACCCGAGTTCACCCACCTTAGGTTAACCTAACCCTAAGTCATCCTAATCTTAGGTTAACCCTACCCTAGTTACTTAACCTTGGGTCATCTTAACCCTAGGTTAACCTAACCCAAGTTAGTTAACCATAGGTCATCTTAACCCTAGGTTAACCTAACCCAAGTTAGTTAACCTTAGGTTACCCCTAACCCTAGGCCAACCCTATTTAGGTTAATACACTTCAAGATTCCAACTCTTGAACCCTTTTCTAAACGATCATTCAATTTTAAACTATTCTCATAACCTAGTCTTCAAAAAAAAAAAAAAAACCTCCTACTCTCTTGATGTAAAAAAAAAAACCAACTCCATAAACTCTTCAAATGTTCTTACACCACCTTCAAGGCGTTTCCAAAAATGTTTTCAAAAGGTCACAATCCTAAGGTGCCCCTAGCCCTCTCATGGTTAGGAATTCCAAGGAAAAGCGATAAATCAAGAACAACCTCTACGGTTGTCCATATTAGGATTCCAAACCCTTAGTCATTTCCAAAAACCACTTTCAAAAACTAATTCATCAAAACATTCTAAAATCGTGCCTCCAAGGTTTTCAAAACAAGACTTCAAAAACACTTTCAAGTTCTCTTGAGTCATGCCAAAGCCTTTTTCCAAAACTCCCTTAAGTTGATCCAAAAACGTTTTCAAAACACTCCATCATTCAATTTCAAGTCAAAACTTCCAAGACTACAAAGAGTCTTCAACTTCCAATACCAGAAAGAGTCTTCAACTTCCAAAGACCTCAAAGTGTTTTAAAATTTTTCAAAAGACCTCTAAGTGTCTTAAACTTTTCCGAACGACCTCCAAATGTCTTACACTTTTCCAAAGACCCAAAGTGTCTGCAAACCTTCCAAAGGCCCCAATGCTCCTATTTTTTATCGGGCTCTTGCCCGAACTACGAATGACCTGATTTTCGCCAAATGAAATACGTAGGCAACCTAAAATGGTGCAGTCATAACTTCTATTCCAACTCCAATCCCTTTTTCAAAAATTCTAATCAATTCAAAATTTCTATTCCCAAACTCTTTCAAAACCCTTATTATTTTCAAACTTCTTCCAAAAACTTGCATCATGTATCATCCATTCGAAAAGTGATGACTAACCCCGTTTTCAAAATTCTAAAGTGGATATTAAGTGGACAATAGTAACCGGTTATTCTAGTGAGTGAACAAAGGGTGATTAGACATGTAGGTACCGAAAGGGTGGGGTAGGGTGATGATCTTAGGATATCTTCCCAGCACGTAACCAACCCCCGAACCATAGATTTCTATTTTCAAATGACCAAAATGGAGTTATTTTCCAAAAGGGCTTAAATCTTTCCAAAGGTTGCCAAACAACCTATTTCTTTAAAAACCCTCTCTTGAGGGAGTTTTCAAAACCTTTTCCAAAAAAACCTTAAGTTTAATCTTCGAATTAACACTTAGTTTTAGGTGTCCTAACTCACCTTAATCAAGTTGGGTGGTGACTTCTATTTTTTTGAAAAGTCCTTAGTCAAACTAATTTTCCAACCTAGTCGCGCTTGTCCTTCTAGGAGGATGAGTTCTAGTGACAGAGTTCTGTGCTTTAGGGTCTCTGAACCGAAAGGACCTTGAACACCCAAAAACCAGGGTGCGACACCCGCGAAGCGATTGATTGACTGGATTGAGTGTGGAGAACTGGTTTGGACTTGAATGTGTCTGTGTTGATTTGAATATGAGTCTGGTCAGACCGAAGATTGTCGAGCGCGCAAAAATAGGGTGCTTACAACAATGCGTGTGCTATCTTCGATTATTGCCAAAGATGGTAGTCATCATGGTAGATTGAATCATCGGACGTGTGTAACCTTTGATTATTGCCAAATATAGTAGTCGTCATGGTAGATTGAATCATCAGATAAGATAGTCGTCGTGGTCGATTGAATTACCATAGGTGATTAATAAGGTAGGCAGAGTTTAAAACTTATAAATAGTTATAGTAGTTATCTTGATAATTGCCATTGCCCAGCTTCATAGACACCAATTGGGGTTCTCTTTTTATATATTAGAATAGATTACTTCCAAACAAGATGCTTTTATATATTGCTTGAAGAGTAGTATTGTACATATATCTATTACCTCAAGGTTAAATCTTATTTTCTCCATAAAGCAATATTTAAATTTGTAATATAAGACCTACTTAAGACTCCACTCTCTTGTTTGCCTTTTGAACCTAGGCCTAAGAAATCAAGCCAAACATTGAGATCGTTCTTAACTAATAACATGTTTGGTTGGATTGAAAAAAATGAATGGAAAGGAGTTAGAAAGGATTTCCCTTTAGTTATTGTAGAATGACTACAAGTTTTGCAGAAGCATAAATCGGGTATACCTTTTGATGCATAGTCCTAAAGTTAAACCCAATTTTTTGAATCGAAAATGCTCCACGTGTTGATCTTATTCAACTTGGTGAAATACTTACTGTGGAGAGTAATCAAGCCTTCGTTAGGCCAAGTACACCCTCACTGTTCAGAAGTCTAGTGTTTTCTCACAATTATGTTTCTAAGAGGGAATTTGTGCAGAGCAGAAGAGAGAAAGAGAGAGAGAGAGAGAGAGAGAGAGAGAGAGAGAGAGAGAGAGAGAGAGCAAGTGGGTTTGTATCAATGTATATACAGATTAGGAGAGATGTAACTTCTTTTTTAGCAGGCCACTAGAGAGAGAAGTGGGTAGTTATAATAATTAGTGCCCATGGGTCTTCGGTTGGGTATGCCCATGGGCACTTGAACTGACCTGATTACCAACCATTGTAATAAGGGAGAAATGAAGGTAAAAGAAGGGGAGAGATTTCTCCCTAAGCCAAACTCTCCCAAATCTCCTCAAATGGGTGGAAGAAGGGAAAGAAAGGGA
Organism: Euryodendron excelsum; assembly: GCA_033060915.1. NCBI lineage: Eukaryota > Viridiplantae > Streptophyta > Magnoliopsida > Ericales > Pentaphylacaceae > Euryodendron > Euryodendron excelsum. The sequence continues at coordinate 23,013,860 of CM065394.1, read as the reverse complement.
CCTACGCCTCTCTATTTTAAAATTGTGAAGTTACAATCTTACTCTTCCAAATTTGTACAAATGAAGGTTACAATCATAGAATGACATCACACTTATTTACTTCTTTTATATTTTCCTTTCTCTCATACCAAACAATAAGAAGAAAATCCCTACTTTCATAGGGATACACTTTTTTTCCCTTCTAAATTCTTTCCTTCCAGCCAAACTTAGCATAACAAGCAAGGTTTGAACTAATGCTTTACCCATCACCCCTTACCCATGACTTGAAGATTAGGAGCTGAAACATTAATTTTTATTTATTTTCTTTTCTTCCCTTTTTGGTGGTGAGGGCAGGGAGAGGGGGAAAGGAATGACAAAAATTTATAAGGCAACAAGAACTTATAAAAATACTAATATTAATAATTAATAAATTAAGCTAATGCCTAAAGGCTAAAAGTTCAGTAAACAAACATTGACATGATAAACGCACTTTTTGATTTCAAAGGACTTCTAATATAAAAATTTACCAAATGTCCGTCTTTTCTTGAAAGTGTGTTTGATGAAATGTTCCCTACAAAATTTTCTTGATGAAGGACTTCTAGCAACACGAAGCCGAGCAACACAAATCCTAATGATAATCCTCTAACCCTTCAATCAAGTAGACAACGTGTAAATAAGTTACCATTTATTAGACTTAAACAATAACTAAACTACCTTGTCCAAACATGATACGATGAGTGCTGAATTAAGCGAGTTTCACCTCCCTTGTAACGATGGCACTTCAACTATATGATAGTAATTCGTGCAAACATTTATAATTAATATGTATGAAACTATTAATATATCTTTCTGTTTAAATTACTTTTTAAGATTGGATTTTACTTGAATATAAGTTTACTATGCTAACATAAAATGAGTTTAAAATATATGAAACTAAAATCTTCTTAATTATTATAGGAATCAATTAAAATTCAATTCGAGTTGATTATAGTTTAAGGGGTACATTTAACTAAATTTTAGAGGTTTCCCAAGTTGAAAGAAAATGGTGGGATTTCGTTTAAAACTTGAATTCACCGTAAGTAAATTGGGTGCTAAAATCATCAAATTACAAAGAGGGTACCGATCCATGATTCTGAAGGATATTATTAGTGTGAAAAACTCGTTTGACCATTGTATTTAGATTTATTGGGAAAGATTGTAATAGGGCAGCCCATTATGTAACTAGTACGTCCTTAGTATCGAGATTGAGATATGGTGCGGTTGTCATATCCTTCATTGGTTGTGTTCCTTGGTATAAGGCGATGCAATTATATGAACATTATTTCTGAATAAATTAAAGCCCTTTTGTCACTATAAAAAAAAGAGAGATATGGTGGGTGATGAGTAATCATTTGACCTAGCCGCCGATGGAGGTTAAAATTGCCAATGGTCAAACAATGATTAGCTTGGTGCGTATCTCCAGAATATAGCCTACAATCCTGCTATCAATGTCTTCTACAATCTCACCATCAGACTGAGCTAGTGCCTCAAATCAAGGGGATTCAAATTCCTAAACAATCTATATTGTGATCTATTTAAAATGATAGATGAAAGAACAAGGTATACACTTAATTGATCATGAGTCATTTATTCTCTATAATTCATCTCTCTGACTTTGTCATTAGAGGCTCCTTGGTCAGAACCCTATCGGTGCCGCTCCAAGAATTTGTGTTTATTGCAGGGCTTCATCTCTTGCTCGGGTCGTCAAGATTTATGCATCGTCAGTTGGTACTATTTGTGGGAATGATTTGAAATAAATGGTTACGATGAGATTGATTGATGCTAACAAATGAAATGCACATGAGACAATTAGCATCGATGGCTAATCAAATGTAGATCAAAGAAAGGTCATCACTCCAGAGATTATACAGATCGTTGGGGGCAAAAGAGCTACACCCGCAAAACTGTTAAAAAACTAGATAAGGGTTTCTTTTCACAGATAAAACTCACCATCACTAGATAAGGTCTACTCTTACAGATATGTCTTTCATTTGTTTATGATTGATCTTATTGTATTTTTTGTTATGCGATGAGAACCTAGATTTTTGGATCTACAAACCACTAACAATGGGTTTTGTATTTTTAAGCATATAGTAATATCATATGTATATGTTTATCTATCTTGAAGAGAGGCGACCTCCAATAATTGTATATACATTTACTTTTGGCAAAGGGCTTTGATATTATGGACCACCACTTTTACAATTCATGAACTGCAATATTGACTCTGTGCCTTGATTTTGATGATAACTAAACCTTATGTTAGTATAATAATGATTTTAATTAGGGTACAAAATAATAAGAAATAAGTCTTAGACTTAAAGTTGAGTAAATATCAAAGTGGGATGTACAACTAGCTAAGGATGAGCAATGGAACAAAATAGAAGAATATCACCTATTCAAAAATCAATCCAATATTTTGAATTTGAAGAGATTGAAGGTAATCAAGGAAGATATTATCAAGTCTTGGGAAGATACATTGGAGACTCAAAAAGGAGGTCTTGAAGGCATAAGATATAATGTGCTAATACATACATTTATTGTGTTGTCTTTGCTTTGGTTTATGAACATGGGATGAACCTCTACATCAATTAATTATTTGATACTTTGGATTTAAAATTTTAATGTGTACAAGATGACTTGCTTTTAGTTGAAGTTACATATTCATATGTGATGGTCTAAGTACACATCAGTGATGTGACTCATTCCTTTATTCAATGATTTTATTATCATGATGTACGATATAATAGTGAGAGTTCTTTCACCATCCAATGGTCATTTTATGCCCAGCTTATATGAAAATGCACCATGATGTATGTTGCAATGTTGTTCCTCATCTTTTATGAAAATGTTAGGCCTGCTTAGCCATAGTGGTCAACTCGGCCAAAGCAGGTCTGCTCTGCCAATGGAGCTCATCTCCACTAAAGAGGTTAACTCGGCCCAAGGAGTTTTGCTCAGCCAAAGAGGTCAGCTTGGCCAAGGAGGTCTGCTTCACCAAAGAGGTCAGAATTGCAACTGATGACTGTTGTGCCTGGATTTTTATCCAAGCTCTCTAGACTCGGGAAAAGCACGATACTCTCTCTATTAGAACTTACCCTACTAGAAGGACAAGTACGACGAAGGTTTGAAATTGAAAACTTAATTTGATTTAAGGGCTTTTTGGAAAGATTGGGAGTAGCCACATAACATAATTAAAGATGTGTTAGATCACCTAAAACTAAGTGTAATTCGAAGACTAAATTTAGGTTTTTTTTAAAAGGTTTTGAAAATGTCTTTCGTGAGAAGGTTTTTAGAGAAGAGGTTTTTAGCAACTTTTTAAAAGTTCTTTTGAAAATGTAAATCCGATTTTGGTCTTCGAAATAAAAATCTATGCTCCGGGGGTTGGTTATGTGTAGGAAATATATCCTAAGATCATCACCCTACCCCGCCCTTTTGGTACTTACATGTCTAATCACGTTTAGTTCACTCACTTAAATCACCAGATGCTAAAAATCCACTTATATCCCATTTAGAATTTTGAAAATGGGGTCTTGGTAATCACTTTTTGGATGAATAATGCGTTATACTTATTTTTGAAAATATGCTTGAAAATGGAAAGCTTTGAAGTAATTTGAGATGAAAATTTTGACTTGATAGAAATTTTTGAAAAGGGAATTTGAGTTGGAATAAAGTTTATGACTGCACCATGTTAGGTTGCTGACGTATCTCATTTAGAGGGAATCAGGTCATTCGTAGTTCAGGCTAGAGCCCGATCAAAGATAGACTCATGGAAGTCTTGAAAGGTTTTGAAACTTTGGATTCAAGAGTTTTGACTTGAAATAAAACTTGAGGGTTTAAAAAATGTTTTTGGACATAGAACTTGAGAGGTCTTTGGAATGTATTGAAGCAACTTAAGAGAGTTTGAAAAATGTTTTTGTAATAAAACTTGGGGAATTTTTAAAGTATTTTGAAAGTAACTCAAGAGAGTTTTTGAAATGTTTTGGAACAACTCAAGGAAGTTTTAGAAATGTTTTCAAAATCTTGATTAGGGGTTTTGAAAGGGAGCTTGGATTGGGAAAGCTCTCGTGAGCTTTTCTTTGAAATTTTTTTGAAATCAGCTTTTCGTATACCTTATGTAAGGTACTTTGAAATGTTTCATCACCCTTGAGAGACTAGTTATTAATCAACTAGACTCCTTTAGGGCTATAATTCTTGAAAAATTATTTTAGAAAAAGGGTTAGACACTTCCCTTAGGATTTGAAAACTTTAAGGTTATAGAATCATACTTGATATCTCACTTTCCTTGAACAACCTTAACCATGTAAGACCTAAGATTATTTCAATGGTATAACTCTTAAAACTCATTTTTGAAAAAGGGGTTTTGGAAAATACTTACAGTCTTAGAACCCTAATATGAACAATCTTGAAGGTTGTATTTGATGTATCACTTTTTCTTTGAAAACTTTAACCATGAAAAGGTTAGGATCACCTTAGGGTTCTGAGTTTTTTAGAGCATTTTGAAAGGGGTATGGTAACTGTCATACCCCGATTTTTTGCCCTAAGTCTGGGTCTTGACTCGAAATAGAAATCCGATACTCTGTTTGTTAGAACTCACTTAGAGGACAAATGTGACGGGGTTTGAACTTGAAATTGATTTGATTAAAGGTTTTTTAAAAAAAGGTTTGGAGTCGCCACCTAATTTTGACAAAGGTGTGTTAGGTCACCTAAAAATAAGTAAAGTCTAAAAACTAAACTTAGGGTTTTTGAAAAGGACTTGAAAAACTTCCTCAAGAGAGGGTTTTTGGGAAAACGGGTCGGTTAGCAACCTTTAGAGAATGTTAGGTCCTTTTAGAAAAATGACTCTATTTTAGTCTTTGAAAACAGTGATTCTAGGTTCGAAGGTTGGTTACGTGTAGGGAAGATGATGAAGACTATCACCCTACCAGGTCCTTGCGATGCCTAAATGTCTAATCACCTTAGCTTTCATTCACTTGAATCTCCAGTTTCTAATTGTCCACTTATGTCCATTTTGAAAAGATTTTTAAAAGGGATTTGTTATTGCTATTTGGATATATGAATGCATAATGCAATTTGAAAGAGAGTTTGAGAGAAAGTTGAGATTGGATTTTGAAAGCCCTTGTGAACTTGTCTCAAAAAGGTTTTTAAAAATTATTTTTTATGTACCTTAAGAAAGGTATGTTAATGTTTCATTGCCTATGAGAGTTTAGTTATGTAGGAACTAAACTCTTTCAAGACTATGAGTTTTGGATAGCTTTTTTTTTTTTTGGAAAGATGGGCTAGAAACTTCCCTTGTTTGAATATTTCACAGGATCTTGAACAACCTTAACCATAGAAGGCCTAGGGTCATATTAAGAATGTGATGTTTGAAAATAGTTTTTGGAAAAAGGTTTTGTAAAACATTTAGGGTTTGAAACCCTAATGTGAACCTTATAGGTTTCATTTGATGTATCACTTTCCTTAGGAAACCCTAACCAGGTAAGGGTTAGGATGGCTTTAGAGTTGTGCATTTTTTAAATTGTTTTAAAAGTAGTTTTTGAAAAATGGTTAGTGTCTAGCCATTTTGGATTGAGACAAGTTTGAGAGAGCATTTGAAAACCTCTTTGAGTGGAGTCGGGGTTTGAAAAAGGGTCCCCGAGTTACAATCTTGAAGCCTCCTAATCTTAGTCGGGCAAACTAGGGTTAAGATAACCTACGGTTAGATTGACTTAGGGTTAGGTCAACTCAGGGTTTCATTGACCTAGGATTAGACCTTCTAGGGTTTGATGTGACTTGGGATGCAAGTAACCAAGTGTTCAAAAAGGATGCCTTGAAGTAGAAAAGATTTGATTTGATGCAATATGGAAAGGTATGATCTTTAGTTGAAAAAGGAAAGTTTTGCTTTTGGAGAGTTTTGAAAGAGAAAAGTTTTATTTTAGGAAAGTTTTGAAAAAGGGAAGTTTTAATTTAGGAAAGTTTTGTTTCAAAAAATTAAAAAAAAAAAGTTTCAATTTTGTTTAAAAAAAATATAGAGGATTGGATTTTATTTTCAAAAATAGAAGATTGGATTTGGTTTCCAAAATATAATATTGGATTTGGTTTCCAAGAATAGAACATTTGATTTGGTTTCAAAAAATAGAAGATTTGGTTTGAAATCAAGAAAGGAAATATTTGAATTGAAAAAGGAAAGATTTGATTTGAAAAGGGAAAGATTTGATTTGCAAATCTTACGATTTTATGGGAAGCTTTTTGATTTGGAAACCTATGATTTTATGTGACACTTTTTGAAAATGTGATGCAATAAAAACTTTGAAAACCTTTTTAATGCGATGAATGTAATGATTGCTAGGATGGAGTTAGGGGAGAAAGCTGGGGTTTCCTAAGCCATGGACTTTGGGGATTCAAGAAAACAACTCTTGGATCAATTTTTGAAAAAACCTTTGAACATGGAATTTAAAAAGGTTGGAAAACTAACTTTTGAAAGAGATGTTTTAAAGCTTAAAACCCTAATGTGGTCTTTGGAGGCCTCTATGAATATGCCACTTTCCTAAAGCGACCCTAACCATGAAAATGCTAGAATCACTTTAGGGTTGTGATTTTGAAGAACAAGCTACGGCTTGAAACCCTAATGTGGACCTTGGTAGCCACTTTGAATATATCATTTTTCTAAGGAAACCGTAACCAAGAGGAGGTTAGAATCACCCTAGGGTTATGAGTTTTAAAATAAAAACAATGCATGAACATGACAAATATAATACACAAGGGGTCGTGAACATACAAGGTTGAAGGTTTCACCACATTGCAATGGGCCTTAAGACCATACTGTGATTAGTTAGGCTAAAGGAAGACCCCTGACACGGTGATCTCCTCAAAGCTTCTCCTAGGCATGGACCTAAGGTCCACTGGTTTCAAGCATGCAAGAAAAGAGGGTAAAAGATGGGGATTGAAATAGAAGAATAGTCTAAGCAGACTAAGAGGGAGAAGAGAGAGGGGGAGGATTCAAAAGACTAAATAGAACCTTACCTTGTCTTCTTGCTAGCTTGAATGCTTCAATGGAGGACTTGCTTGAACCTTGTAATGGCCTTCAATTACTTCCAAGGGCTGGACTTGATCTGCAATGGAGTGAGGAAGCTAGGGTTTCAGTGTTTAGGGCTATAGGGGGCTAGAGCTTTTCAGAGAACTAGGGTTTTGGGGAATTTTAGGGGCTACAGAGAGTTTAGCAAAGCTTTGTTACGATTTTCCAAACCTGGAATACACGAGGAGGTGGTACCACCTCGGTATGGCAATGATCCGAAAGATTTAATTTGCCTTGGGCTGCAAGGCAAAGATTTGGGTGCCACTCTTAGTGGCTCCAAGCCGTTTTTTGGCTTGGCTCCACTGTGAGTGGCTTCGAGTTAATCTGAAAAGTTGTTGGGTTGTGAGGCCTAGCTGGAAAAGAGATAGGAGCACTTAGGAGTGTCCTGGGAGTTTCTGGTTTGATACCTAGAGTTTGTATGGTTGAAAAAGATGATCGGCCCGTTAGGGACATAATGGTCATTTTGACTAGAGTCCATCAGAATTGATCCAAAGTTCATTGGGAGAGGGCTCGAAGGTTGAAAACACTATTAAGAGTGTTCTAGAGGATTACCGGTTTGATACCCAGAGTCGGAATAGTTGAAAAGGATGACCGACCCGCTAGGGGTAAAATGGTCATTCAAACCGAAAAACATCGGGATGGGCCTGGAATGGACCGGGATGAGATTTTGAGATTGGGGATACTCGCGAGAGTACCCTAGAGGATTTACCGGGTTAACACTCAGAGCTGGTGTGGTTGAAAAAGATGATCGACTTAACAGGGGTGAAATGGTCATTTGAATAAAAAAACACCAGAATTGGTCCGGACTCGACCAAGATGGAATTCGAAGGTTAGGAACACTATCATGAGTATCCCAGGGGGTTACCAATTTAATACCTAGGGCCGGCGTGGTTGAATGAGATGACCGATCTACTAGGGGCAAAATGGTCATTTTAATTGAAAAACACCGGAACGGGTTCAGAATTGACTTAAAGGGAATTTGGAGGTTAGGGATACTTGTGGGAGTGCCCCTAGAGGTTTATCGGTTTGATACCCAAAGCCGGTGTGATTGACAAGGATGATTGGGGCACCCAAGGGTAAAATGGTCATTTTGACTAGAAACCATCAGAATGGGTCCGAAATTGGTTCAAATAGAATTCTAAGCATGCTGGATTGTCTCGGACAATCTTGGAAGGGGTGGACTTATCGTTTTGAGGATTTATGTACCCTCTCAAAAAGCGTGCCAGATTGAATTGGATTGGAATGATGCCTCGGGGGCATTTTGATCATTTGGCTTCAAGTGGGCCCATAAAGTGACCAGTTGACTGGACTGGAGTTTAGAAGGTCAGTTTAGGTTTGAATGTGTTGTGCTATTTGAAAGTGAGTCTGGTCGAACCATAGATAGCTGAGCGGACAAAAATGAGGTGCTTATAGTAACATTTGAGAAGATCTTTGAATTAGGGTTTTTGGAAACTCAAGAGAGTAGAAGGTTTTTAAAAATGGTTTGGAATTGAAAGATCATTTGAAAAGAGCCCTTGAATTGGAGTCTTAAAGTTTAAGCAACCTTAGTGAAGGTAACTAGGGTTAGGTTAACTAAGGTTAATTAACTAGGGTAAGGTTAACCTAGAGTTAAGGTGACCTAGGGTTAACTAATTAGGGTTAGGTTAAACTAGGGCTTGATGACCTAGGCTTAACTAACTATGTTTAGGTTAACTTAAGGTTAAAGTGACCTAGGGTTAACTAACTTGGGTAGGTTAACCTAGGGTTTGAAAAACTAGGGTCAAGTTAACCTAGGGTTTTGAAAAGTGGTTTTAGAGAGTGGTTTTGAACTAAGGTTTGGACCTAGTGGTTTTGGAAAGGTTTAGGGATGGTTTTATGCATGAACTTTGAAAAGAGATTTTGAAAACCATGATTTAATGTAAGGAAACTTTATCATTTTATATGAAAGCTTTTGGAAATCAACTCAAGAGAGTTGTATGTTTTGAAAACCATTTTTATGAAAACCACTCAAGTATGTATATGGTTCATAAGGTGGATTTTTGGAAACCACTCTAAAGAGGGTCACCTTAGAACCATTTCAACCACAAACTTAAGAGAGTAAAACTTTGAAAATCAATATGAAATCTGGTGATTTTAGAAACCCATTTTAGTGCAAAATAAATGAAATGAACTTTTGAAAGCCTCTCTTGAAGAGGGTTGTTTTGAAAATCACTTTTTAGGTTATATAAAACCACGACCACTCAAGAGAGGGCTCTATGGGGACCATTCCAACCACAAAACTCAATAGAGCAAAACTTTGAAAATCAAAGTGAAATAGAAGGTTTGACACTATTTTAATGCAACATGAAAGTAATGAAATGCAAGGATACAAAAGGAGGTCAAAGGTGTAAGGAAGGCCTCTTAAGGCATGGAAATCTAGAGTTTGACCTTAAGCTTTAAGAAACTAAATCTTAGAACCACTTTTAGGAAAACACTTGAATATGGAGTTTGAGAAAGACATAGAAATGCCACTAGGATTTGGCAAGGGGGCAAGAATTTGGCTTTGGCACCACTGCAGGAGTAAAAATGCCTAGGCGCCTCTACTAGTGGCGCCAGCCCAATCTGGGGTTTTAAAACCCCAGTAGCCACAAACATTCCTCGCACGGGTTCAGACGATTTTTGAGATTTCTCTTTGAAATTTTTTGGGAGATTTTGCTTGGGCATCACTAAAGGGCTTTGGAGATGCCGGACAGTCACCAGAAAAGTTCACCATCGCCAGAGAAGAAGATTTAGCCAGAGAACTCTAAAAAGTGAGTTTTTTTTATTTTGTGTTGATTTCTTTGCGTAGATCCCTTATCGTCTTAAGGGATTGGTGCTTTCTCGAAGGACGTGTTAGAGCGCCCGAGGGGCAAAACGGTCATTTTGATTGGGGTCAACTGGAATTGAATTGGAGTTGGTTTGATTGGCATCTTAAATGTGTTGGACTATCAAGGGATAGTTGTAAAGGGTGGATTTACCATCTCAAAGACTTTGAAAATTCTCAAAAGATATGCTGATGTGCCCAAGGGGTAGTTTGGTCATTTTTCACAGTGTTGGGCTAGTAGGTACCGTGTTGACCTAGGTCTATGAGTGTTTTCGTCACTTTGACAGTTGTGACGAGTTAGTTTCTAAAGGTCTTTCTTTTCTCCGAAAAAGATGCCACGGCCAAGGGGAGATTTTGGCCCTGTAACACTAGGGGTTTTGATGGCATATCCGTGTCGACCTAGTGAGTGTTCTCGTCACTCCAACTGCTTAAAGGTTTGTGAGTGGTTCCATCACTCCGACGGTTTGGTGTTGATTTTGGAGACTACCTTATCTCGGAAAACTACTGAATGCCAATGTGCATTATAGGCATTCTATATTGGCGGGCTAGCAAGTGCCAGAAGTGAATTGTTTAAGGTTTGTGAGTGTTTCCATCACTTCGATGGTGGCGATTGATTTTAGAGACTGTCCAGTCTCAGAAAGTTGCCTGTGATGGTGCTAGTTTCAGAGATCGCTTGGTGTTGAAAAGTTACCTGGAAAGCCTAGGAGCATTTTGATCATCTGGCTTCAGTTAGGCCTGCCGGGCCCAAGAAGCAACCAATTGATTGGATTAGAGTTTGAAAAGTCGAACTAGGCTTTGATACTTGTTATGATGTTTTACTGGAGTGCCGGGTTGGACTAGAGATTACTGAGGGGAAAAAAATGGGGTGCTTACAGCTACCCATCTTTTTCTATCTTTGCTTGTCGAATGTGAAAAACGATAAAGTAAGGGTCTTATGTTGACCGCGAGGTGATCAAAAGGACTTGGAATATTGGAGTTTGGAATTTATAAGGTTGGAAAACTTTTGGGCTTTTTGAAAACTTGAATTTTTGAAAATGTTGACCTTTCAAGGTCTGGAATACTGATTTGTTTGAAAATGGGAATGCGAAAACTAGGTTTTTCAATCTTTGGGCCACTTAAAATTGAGTTTTGGCCTTTAGGGGAATTTGAAAATTGATTTGGCGGGAAGTTGGAGAGTCTGGCATGTATAGCACTCATGCTCGGCTAAGAATAACCTTGGCACATGTAGCACATGCGCCAAGCTAAAATTTCTGCTGGTGCATCTACTACACGTGCTAGGTTTTAGGTTTTAAACCAGAAACAACCACGACCAGGAATTGTTAAGAAAGGGTTGCGAGACTTCGGGTCATAGTCGAAAGTTGCCGTTGTTGTTGGAATCTTGTCGGAAAGTCGAATTTTACCGAAAAACCCTAAAGTAAGTATTTTTGAAGTTTTGTTGATTTCATTGCATAGATGCCTAATTTTTGCCTATGAATAGTCTAAATTGATGTTTTAGGATGTTTTGAACACAATGGGAGGATTGATTTCATGTATTGGTAAAGATTTGAGTGTGTTTGGATAAATTAGCATGTTCAAGTAAAAGGGTTTTCCCAAGAATTGAGACTTTTGTGAATGTGTATTCGTGTATTCCGTTTGCTTACTATATTTTTGTTGATTGAGTACTAAAAAAATGTTTCGAATGTTTTTGTAAAGTTTGGCCATTTTTTGAAATTTTTTGTATTTTTGAAAATTAAAAAATGCTTGGAAATTGGGACATTGTGATACATTGTTGTGTTTGTTTGTGTTTTTTGTATTGAAGGAGAATGGAATTGTGTTGGTTGGCATAGTTGTGTGGTTGTGATGTCGTGGAGTGCATGATTTTGTGATTGTTTTGGATTTTTAGGAATGGAATCCCACCGAAACTTTTGAAGAAACTTTGAACTTAAGAGGTTTGAACTTCGAATTGAAAACCGTTTACAGAAAAATCTTAGAACATCTAGGAACTTTGAAAATGGGGCATTTTGGAAGAGGGGGTCATTCTTTTTGTTAAAAATTCCTAGGCTAGTTCTTTTTCCCTAAAGAATAGGCACCTGTTGGGGAGTGGTTTTGAAACTTTGGGGACGGTTTCAAGAATGACGTGTTGGAAACTCGAAAGGGTGTTTTGAAAGTGGGAGTTTTGGGTGTACGGTTGAAACCTTTTAGGAACCGCGTGTGTGGGGGCAATAGTTTAATATCGAAACTCCTCTTGAAACAAAACCTTTTAGAGTGAACGGTTTTGAAAAACTTAAAAAGTTGGTTTTGAAATAGAGCTTTTGAAGGGGAAAGCTCGAAAAACCAGAAATTGACTTTGAAATGGAACTTTTTATGGGAAAAGCTCAGAAAAATCTTGAAATTGTTTTGAAATAGAGCTTTTGAAGGGGAAAGCTCTGGAAATCGGGATTTTTACTTTAAAATGAAATTTTTAAAGGAAAAGCTCAAAAAAATTTTGAAAATTGTTTTGAAACAAAGCTTTTGAAGGGCATAGCTAGGGAAACTGGGATTTTAATTTGAAATGAAAATTTTCAAGAAAAAAAAGTTTAGAAACCTTGAAATTGATTCGAGATGAAGCTTTTTGAAATAAGTGAAACTTGGGAACAAAACTTGAACCTTCTTTTTTTTTTCTTCTTTTTTTTCCTATCACTTGTTTATCTGTTTTTGTATATGTAGCTCTCTCTCTCTCTCTCTTTTTGCTCTGTTTTTTTTTGTATATGTATTTTCTTTTACTGATAGATGCTTTTACTTTTCTACACTATTGTTTTCAAGATGGCTGATGAGGGGGACGACGGTTCTGAGAGGAGGCGTTGCCACAAGAAGGCGGCTAGAGTGGACCCCAAGAAGGGGGCCACTAGTCAGAGCGGTTCAACTCGTAGAAGGGCCGCCATTCGCGTCGCTCTTTTAGTCAGACAGCTATTAGTGGTAGTTTCACAGGGGAGGAGCTCACAATTGCATTGGGGGTGAGGATGAGGATGAGGAGGAGGTTATTGCTCGTGGACCCTGTGACAAGGTATGGGGTTGCCTGCATTTATGACAGAAGTCCAGACTCTTCTTTTTTAGCCAACCAGCTGATGATCCCTGACATGCCTCCTTTGCTGGATCTGGCCTACCATCAGAGTATATACTTACGTTACACCCGACTGCCACCGACTACCCATAATTCTTTTCGGGGCACTATTATCTCTGCTCTAAGAGCCATGCAGACATCGGCTTAATTTTATCATAATTTCCTTCTTAAGGTTGATTTTGGAGCCTTCAAGACCCTTCAGACCGACTGTCTCAATCATAGGCTGGCAACCGGATTATTGGAGTGGTGGTTTGGGGGAGATAGGGATTCTGCATTTAGTAGCCTTTGAGCTTGGATTGGACTATGATCACGAGCATATCTTTTAGGGGTGAGCGGATTGTTTTGAGGTCAGTTACCTCTGTAAAGGCTTGCCTTCTTCTGGGCTTACCGGTGATTACGGGCTCGAACTTGTTATCTTCACTCCTATGACTGACAGAGATGACCTTTGCCCTTGAGCTTTTGCTAGTGAACCAGGTCATCATAAGGCACCGATTGGTGTTGCGTGTAGTCTTCACTTATTTTTGTAACAACAACAAGTCGACGGTCCCTATTTCTCTGGTGAGTTTGGTGGTAGATTTGGACGCTCTAGCATATGTCCATTGGAGATCTTTCACCTTTGCCAGTTTCCTGCAGGGTATGCGAGTCAGGACCTCCGGAGCATGGGGCAACCTCACTAGCTTCTGGCCCTTCCTGATATGGTGGAGCTACGAGTAGTTGCCAGTGTGATGACCAAAGGTTCTAGCAGCTGATGCCTTTCCTTGAACCATAAGGTGGGCTCTACACCATATAGTGCAGTGGTCACTACTCATAGATTTTGTCGTTGTACGGGCTAACTTGAAGTTACTATGGCTGCAAGATGTGACATGGACGGCTTATGCTCGGTCTCTCCAGTATGCGAGCATGAGGGACCTTATGCACTTATCTAGGACGCGGGTCACCTTTACCTGCCACCTCTCTTGGGAGACATACTTGGGTGAGCATCATTGGAGACAGTTCCATTTGGACTTTCGTGCTGCTGAGGATCCTCCTCAATATACATCTGGGATTTACTGTGCCGAGTTTAAGAGCCCTTATATGTTTAGTATACCTAGTACTCGCTTCTTACTTCCACCAAACGTGGACTATGAGGTCCATTTCAGGGCGAAGTCTATTGGCGCATTTACTCAGCTGGATCTCATGGTTGGGGGGCAAGTAGCAAGTCATGAGATTGTCGATCTCTGGCGCCACGCCTAGAGGCTTGTTACCCAAGAGGAGTACGCATTAGCTTGTCAGGCCTGTGACTGGTACCATGCTGAGGTGGATGCCCTAATTGCTCGGATATCCATGATGGAGGCTCGTTGGGTATGCTTTTTGTAACTTACTTTTTCTTTCCTTCATGTATTTGTAGCATTCTAATGCCAACTTTCTTTCCTTTTTTTACTCTCTCTGTCAGGGTCCCTATGATACCAGAGCTTCTTTGAATTGGCCTTTTTCCTACGTGCTAGACATTAGAGACTTTGATTTGGACAAGGATCCTGCTCCTTGATGTGCTGCTATAGGTTGTTCTGCTTTATGTGTTTCTTTCCTATTAGTGTGATTGTCGTGCCCCGATTTTTCACACTCGGGAAAATATAAGTAAGAAAAACACGGCACTCTCTCGTTAGAACTCATCCTTCAAGAAGGACAAGTGCGACTAGGTTTGAACTAGAAACTAAGTTGAATAAGAGTTTTTGGAAAAGATTTGGAGTTGCCACCTAACTTTGTTAAGGTGAGTTAGGTCACGTAAAACTAAGTGCAATTCGAAGATTAAAGTTAGAGTTTTTGAAAAGGTTTTGGAAAACTTCTTCAAGAGAGGGTTTTTGGAGAAAACAAGTTGCTTGGCAACCTTTAGAAATATTTAAGTCTTTTTTGAAAACAACTCTATTTTTGGTCTTTCGAAAACAGTGATTCTTGGTTTGGAAGTTGGCTACGTATAGGGAAGATGCACTAGCCTATCATCCTATCCTGCCTTTGTGGTACCTACATGTCTATTCACCCTAGGTTTACTCATTTAGAATATTTGATTATCCATTGTCCAATTATATCCACTTTGAAAAGAATTTTAAAAACAAATTTGATATGATGCATGACATGCAAGTACAAGAAAAAGATTTAATTTTGAAAATAGATTTGAAGATTAAAAAAAGTTGTGGAATTGAAAACTTGAAAAAGATTGTGACCGCACCCATGAGGGTTGCCTACGTATCCCTTTGTTGGGAATCAAGTCAGTCGTAGTTCGGACTCAGGGTCCGATTGAAAATAGACACTTTGAAGTCTTTAGAAAGTTTGACTTGAAAAGGATTGATTTGGAACTTTGATTAAAAGATTGAAAATTGAATTTTGATTTGAAATTGAACATAGAATTGACTTTGATTTGAAATTGAACTTAGGGATTTCAAATTGAGCTTTGATTTGAAATTGAACTTGAGGAGTAGAACTTGGACTTGTTTTGGAAAAGATTAAGTTGAGCTTATAAATCATCTTGACTTAGATTGAAGTTTTAAAACTATCTTAGTTTAAAAAAAAGTTAAAGTTTCCTAACTTTGGGGTTAAGGTTGAACAAGGATTTAGACATCTTAGGACCTAGGTAATCTAGGGTTGAAATATGCACTTGAAATAAGAATGTTTGATTTTAGATAGTTTTGAATTAGGAAAGTTAGATTTAAGAAAAATTGGGAAAGGATTTGATTTGATTTAGAAACACTTGGTTTAGAAAAGGCTTCTAAAGATTTGACATGATTTGAAAATATTTGATTTGGAAGAATTTGAAAAGTTAGAATTTCGAAAACTTGAACTTAGGAAAGCTTTAAATTAGGAAGGTTCCATTTTAGGAAAATTTTATTTTGGAAAAGTTTTCAAATTAGGAAAGTTCCCTTGTTAAGAAAGAGTTGATTTTGAAAAGATTTAAATTTGAAAAGATTTGAATTTAGAAAGGTTTGAACTTAGAAAGATTTGAAATTTAGGAAGATTTGAAAGTTTAAAATTAAAAAAGGTTTGAAAGTCTGAATTTAAGAAAGATTGACATTATGAAATATTAGACTTAGGAAAGATTTGATAGTTTGAAATTTAGAACGTTGGGATTTGGAAATGTTTGAAATTAGAAAATATTTGATTTCTATTCCTTAAAGTTGAATATTGGATTTTATTTCCAAAAATAGATGATTTGATTTATTTTTCAAAATTGGAGGATTTGATTTGGTTTCCAAAATTGGGAGATTGATTTGACATGGAGTTGGAAAGGCTGAGTTTTGAAAATCTTGGATTTGAAAATCTATAATTTTATGTAGAAAAAGAATTTTGGAATCTATGATTTGAGGCAAAACATGAAGTCATGATTTTAAATAAGGAATTAGGGTTTCCTAATCATGGATTCTAGAGTTTCGGCTTGGACTTCAAGATGAAGAGTTTTTGGAAAGTAAATCTTTGAAAAATGTTTTTAGGAAGTAGATTTGCAAAACAATTTGGAAAGAGATTTTGAATGTGGACTTTTACAAGTCTCTTGAATATCTCATTTTTCTAAAACGATTCTAACCATGAGAAGATTAGAACCATTCTAGGGTTATGATTTTGAAAACAAATAGGGTTTGAAATATCGACCATAATGATCACATTGAATATAAAATTTTCCTAAAACAACCCTAACCATGGAATGGCTAGAATCATCTTAAGATTGTGGCTTTGATAAAAATAATTTAGGGTTTGAACCCAAAATTTGGACCTTAATGATCACATTGAATAGAACACTTTCCTAAAATAACCCTAACCATAGAATAGCTAGAATCATCCTAAGAGTGTGATTTTGAAAACAAGTTTGAAATAAGAAAGTTTTGAATGCAAGTTTGGAAAGAGAACTTTGATGCAAGTTTGAAAATAACTTTGAATGCAACTTTAAATATAGTGCATGAACATGATCACCAAAATGCAATAGGGACGTGAACATACAAGGTTAGGCTTTACCATATAATCAAGGGGGCAGAACCCACACCGTCTTAGGTTAAACTTGAAGAAAGCCCCCAGCACTGTGACCTTCAACAATTCTTCCTAAGCATGAATCGAGCAGTCCCTTGTTTCAAACATGCAAGAAGAGGTGGTAGAAAATGGAGATTAAAATAGAAGAGAACCTAAGCGGGTTTGAAGAGAGAAGAAAGAGGGGGATTACATAAAAGTAAATAAAAAACCAACCTTGTTTTCTTCTTGCTTTGTTTCCTTTACTTCACTTGAACTTTGAGAACCTTGAAGATGCAACACCTAATCTTCAATGAATGCTTGGAGGTTTGTGTTTGAGTGTATAGAGTGTATGGAGGCTAGGGTTTGAGTGTATGTAGGCTTTGAGGTACCTAATGCGATGGAATTTGCCCTTAAAAGTCCTAATTTTTGCTTTATACCACCTGATTACACCCAAAAAAGTGTAATCATAAGCCCTTAATTTGCACATTGTTAGACTTAGATTGTAGTTACTTATCTTATTTTAGTTAGATATTTTTTTAATTATATTTTGTGGGTATTTTGTAGGTTATAGGAGTTAATAAAGGCAAATAGACGCAAAGAATAATCAAAGCAGGTATAAAACGAGCAAATCGGTGATGAGAAGTCCAACCCATCTCAGTATTTTGTCCATAACTTTTTACTCCGATGTCCGATTGAGCTACGCCATTGGAAAGAAGACTTCAAGAGTTACAACTTGTCGTCTAATGTGTATCGGCCAAATCGGCCTCTAAGGTAGTCAAAATCGAGCTGGAAGGTTGCTAAGCCGAATTTGTGAATAGTGCCCGTCCGAACGGTGCGTCCGACGGTCACTGTTCATCGGACAGTTACTGTTCACCTGTCCGAACCGTTACTATTCATCTGACGGTTACTGTTCACCACTCCGAACGGTGCGTTAGGACGCGATTTAGACGCACTGTCCGAACGGTTACTATTCATCAGACGGTTATTGTTCATCCAGATTGTATTTTTTGCATTCGAAGCGGCATTTTTAGGGTTTTTTGGTAGGTTTTTTGTGTAGTTAGGGTTAGTTTGAGCAAGGAGGCAGTGGGAGAGCTCCTCCAAGGTTGGTTTTTTTTCTAATTTTTTTCATTTTTAGCTTAGATTTAGCTTTGTAATTGTAGTATAGGTGTACAACTTGTAGTTTTCTTCCATTATATTGTATTTTCTTTCAGTTTCTTGCACTTTCTTACATTTTCTTTGTAACCAAACATCTTTAATATTCAAGTAAATTTTAGATTTAAGTCTCCACATGCTTTCTTTACATTCTTACATGTTTTTTTATGATGTATTCAAGTAGTTAGAATTTACATTGGGTTTAAATGTGAAAATTACCCAAATAATCCAAGGAATTCAATTGGAGGTATCTCATGGATTAATTGCCATATTTTCTTAGAATTTGAATTTCTAGTAATTAGGTGTGGAATTTTAGAAAACTTAGATTATGGACTAAGTTTGGGGATTTTCATCATCCAAATCAATGGTATTAATTTAGGACTCTTGACTAGAAAAATACTCCACAATTGCTAGAAATTCATTCCCAACAATTGATTGAAGATGTCTTAGAAAACCTAGGTTATTGACTATGTTTGACTAATCAATGCACAAACTATAAATTTGGTATTGACTAAGTTGAATCGAAGATATTAACCTTTGATTCTCCATTGAACATGTATCTAATTTCAATTGCTTGAGAATTGTCGGTTTTCAAAGTTAAATCTTCCGAATCAAACACACTTAAATGTTGTGTTTGATTTGAGTCATAAACCCCATTGGAAACCTTAGATGAAATTAAGTGATTGGATCATTTGAGCCCAATTCCCTTTTAATTGCTTTAATTCTATTTTCACTTTGCTTTACTTTAATTGTCTAGTGTTAATTGCTTTAATTTCCATTGCATTAGGTTAGTAATTCAAAACCATCATAAAAAACCCAAAACATTTTCAGCCTTTTATTTTCCTTTTTATTTTAGATCCAATTTCCCTTTTTATTGCAATTCACTCCTAGGTTAGGTTGGTGTGAGTTGAGTCTTAGAGCCTATATTTGGCTAGGTCCCTTGGGAGAGAACAATACCGGATTTTCCGGTTTATACTTCATTGCGACCCCCGTGTTCTTGCGGGGTGCTAACTCCATTTGTAGGAATACCGCATTTGGGGGCGAACCACCACCTAGTGGTGTGAGTTGAACGTTGAAGTACCACCCGTGTTCCATGCAATGCCTCACCTGATGTGTTGGGAGCATGGCCCATGGGCGGCTACTTGTTGTCTCGGATGCGGAATCTTATGCGGGTATGTGGTCTCTAACTATTGTTTACCCACAAAGCGTTCGTTGCTTATTGCAAACAACAGTCGTGTCCGTCTTGACCGATCGATTAAACTCAGTTGGGCTCATGCGGTGCCAGCGTCGCATATGAATGCTAATTGGTTGATCCTGCCAGTAGTCATATGCTTGTCTCAAAGATTAAGCCATGCATGTCTAAGCATAAACTAATTCAGACTGTGAAACTGTGAATGGCTCATTAAATCAGTTATAGTTTGTTTGATGGTATCTGCTACTCAAATAATCATAATAATTCTAGAGCCAATACGTGTAACAAACCCTGGCTTTCGAAAGGGATGCATTTATTAGATAAAAGGTCGATGCGAGCTTTGCCTGTTGCTCTAATGACTCATGATAACTCGACGAATCGCAGGAATTTCATGCCGACGATGCATCATTTAAAGTTCTGCCTTATCAACTTTTGATGGTAGGATAGTGGCCTATTATGGGGGTGATGAGTGAAGGAGAATTAGGGTTTGATTCCGGAGAGGGAGCCTGAGAAACAGCTACCATATCGAAGGAAGGCAGCAGGAGCAAAATTTACCCAATCCTGACACAGGGAGGTAGTGACAATAAATAACAATATCAGGCTCTTTGAGTCTGGTAATTGGAATGAGTACAATCTAAATCCCTTAACGAGGATCCATTGGAGGGCAATTCTAGTGCCAGCAGCCATGGTAATTCTAGCTCCAATAGCATATATTTAAGTTGTTGCAATTAAAAAGCTCATAGTTAGATTTTGGGTTGGGTCGACTGGTCTGCCTCGGGTGTGCACCGGCCGTCTCGTCCCTTTTGCTGGCGATGCGCTCCTAGCCTTAATTGTCCGGGTCGTGCCTCTGGCGCTGTTACTTTAAAGAAATTAGAGTGCTCAAAGCAAGCCTACAATCTGGATACATTAGCATAGGATAACTTCATAGGATTTTGATCATATTGCATTGGCCTTCGAGATCGGAGTAATGATTAATAGGGACAGTCGGGGGCATTCGTATTTGACAGTCAGAGGTGAAGTTCTTGGATTTATGAAAGATGAATAACTGCAAAAGCATTTGCCGAAGATGTTTTCATTAATCAAGGACAAAAGTTGGGGGGGCTCGAAGACGATCAGATGCCGGCCAGGGATCGGCGGATGTTACTTTTAGGACTCTGCTGGCACCTTATGAAAAATCAAAGTTTTTAGGTTCTGGGGGGAGTATGGTCGTAAGGCTGAAACTTAAAGGAATTGATGGAAGGGCACCACCAGGAGTGGAGCCTGCGGCTTAATTTGACTCAACACCGGGAAACTTACAAAGTCCAGACATAGTAAGGATTGACATATTGAGAGCTCTTTCTTGATTCTATAGGTGGTGGTTCATGGCCGTTCTTAGTTGGTAGAGTGATTTGTCTGGTTAATTTCGTTATCGAATGAGACCTCAGCCTGTTAATTAGATCTATGGAGGTGACCATCCACAGCTAGCTTCTTAAAGGGACTATGGCCCTTCAAGCCACAGAAGTTTGAGGCAATAATAGGTTTGTGATGCCCTTAGATGTTTTGGGCCCCATGTGCGCTACACTGATATATTCAATAAGTCTATAGCCTTGGCCGACAGGCTTGCGTAATCTTTGAAATTTCATCGTGATGAGGATAGATCATTGCAATTGTTGGTCTTCAATGAGGAATTCCTAGTAAGCGCGAGTCATCAGCTTGCGTTGACTACATCCCTGCCCTTTGTACACACCGCTCATCACTCTTACTGATTGAATGGTTCGGTGAAGTGTTCGGATCGCGGGGATGTAAGTGGTTTGCTACCAATGACATCGTGAGAAGTCCACTAAACCTTATCATTTAGAGGAAGGAGAAGTCGTAACAAGGTTTTCATAGGTGAACCTACAGAAGGATCATTGTCGAAACCCACCTAGGAGAATGACCTGTGAACTTGTCTTTACACTCTTGGGGGAATAAGGGATGGGCTATTTGCCCCCCTTTGCTGCCTCTTGGAGATGTGCATAGGGCCTCACGGGGCAATGTGTGCATTCTCTGAATGAACAACGAACCTCAACGCGAATTGCACCAAGGAACTTGAACAAGAGAGC